>SNQJ01S0035631.1:229401-243731 GCA_010110895.2 Picea sitchensis | reverse complement strand
AATTGGGGCCAATGCATGGAAACCCAAACACACTTGAAAAGGTCTATGGCTAATAGATATATGAGGGGATCGATTGTATCTATGCTGAAAATCAGGAAGACTCTCATACCATGTGCGGGGATTTTTGTATTTGTACATTCTTAGGATATGCATAATCATCCTATTCACTGCCTTAATTTTTCTATTGGTTTGGGGGTGGAAGGAAGTTGATTTGGTGAGGTTAGTGTCCATAAATGACTAAGATTGGACTAGAATGTACTCAAGAACCTACTATCACTATATGAAATAATAGTATAGGGTAGCCTAAAATGAACCCAAAAATTCTCAAAGAAGATATTAGTAGTGGCCTCGATTGTGATACTCTTATTGTTGTTGGGTATGTTTTATATTGTTTGAATGTGTGTGTTGGGGTGCATCATATTTGACGACAATGTCTGATGATCCTATCACATGTTGATGTATGCTTACACTAGGCACCAGTCGGGGGGGTCTCAAGGGAGATAGTCTTGTCCCCCTTGACCTTATCTAAATTCTTCAACTTTAAGTAATAGCTTGAAGCTAACAAGGTTCAAGGAAATGCCCCAATGTTTTTTTTGGGGGGAGGATTTTTTTTCTATTTTAGAGTTTCTCGCTATTTTAGCAATTTTCTAAATTAATCATGGATTAAGGGATTAAGGTTTTGGTAGTTGCATAATACCTAAAATATTGTATATATTGTATTATTAATGGTGAAATTAATAAAACTAAGAGTTGAGAGGTGAAACACCAAGGAAGGCTAGTTTTTTCTCGGTTAAGGGTTTCCAACATAAATATTTGTGTACTATGTGTATGCGCCATTGATTACTCTATTTAATGCTTAGGAATCTATATGCATTTCTTTAATTCATAGGTTTAAAACTTACACTTGTATGGTGTCAAAACTTCCATCTTAGAGAATCAATCAATGACCACGAAGACCCAATCATTTCCATGCTTGGGTGAAGGTAGATCAAACATGTAATCCATGGAGATAGACTTTGAAGGGATAACAGGAGTAGGAAAAGGGGTGTATATCCCATGTTTCTTCATGGTGGTTTTGGTGATGACATCGGTAGTGCATGGTGTAGGGAGAGAATGATATGATATACTTGTTGACATATTGTTTAAGATTCAGCCAATAAAAACACTTTTGTATTAATGCTACTATTTTTTCCATGCCAAAGTTTCCTCCCACCTCACTGTAATGATATTCCCAAATAATATTCTCATGCTCACTTGAAGGAACACAAATATGGGCTAGAGGGAATAACAATTCATCTTGGAGATGAAATTCTACAACTTAGGTTCCTGCACCTAGTGTTTGGTCTACAAGAACAAAGTGAGGATCACTATCATTTGAATGGGACCACTGTGAGGTCTCATTCCCAAAAAGGTTCACCAACATGGTTAGTGTTGTAATAGGAGGTTAATTGAGGTAGTCATAAACTCGATCGATGCTTCGCTTATTGTACTTGATGTTCAAGTGTAATTGTTAAAGGTATGTGGAATACTTATGGTGTCAATCATTTTGTAACTTACCTTGTGCCCGCATGATCTGTATAGGCTTGTTATTGGTGTGGAATATCATTTACTTTCCAAAAATGTAACACTTTCATTGCCAACATGCCTACAAATTGGAGTACATAGCCTTGTAATTAGTGGGATACCTGCTAACAACATCATAAATTGTTTCACTATGATAAGAAACCATATGTCCTTTCTAAGTGAGGATGAAACCAATAATATGATATGAGGATTTTTTCTTGATATCAGATAGCTATTGTAAATCTAGCAATGTTAGGATAGGTGTAGAAGAAAGGCGTTGTTTTAGATCCTGTAATGATTTATTCTATGATTCATACTAGGTGAACATGGATTTATCTCCCCCCTTGGTCACTTGACTTAAAGGCCAAGTGATATGAGAGAACCGTCAAACAAACCTATGGTATATTTTTTTAAGACCTAAGAAGTTGTGGAGCTCTATGAGATTCGTCAGTTCTAGCCAATGATAAATTACTTGGATCTTGGTTGGGTCTACATACTTCCCATATTCATCCACTATGTATCATAAGTATTGGATTCCCTGCACGTCAAATAATCATTTCTCTAGGTTGACATATAACTTGTGTTGTTGTAGGATGTTCAAGACATGTTGAATGTGTTGTAAGTTCTCTACCTAGGTTCGCCTGAAGATGAGGATTTCATTAGAATAGGCCACCTAGAAAGGTTTTTTTAATAACCACAACATATGATCCATCATCCTCATAAATTTCTTTGAAGCATTGTTCAAGACAATAGGAATGACCAATCACTTGAACAAGCCTTCCTTATATTCGAAGGTTGTCTGCCATAATTTAATTGATTCTATCAAAAACTTGTGATAGCCTGACTTCAAATCAATCTTGATGAAGAACTTGACACCCTTGCATTGGTCAAGAAGATCATAAACTTGGAGGATTGGGAGTAAATTCTTGATAATGATTTTATTCAGGGCTTTGTCATCAATATAAATATGCCACGTTCCATCCTTCTTTTTCACCAATGAAATTCGTCTCCTAAAATGTGAGTATTTTGGCCAACTGTGGACCTTGCAGATGAGCTCATGAATTTGACACTTTATTTCCTCATTTTCCAAAAGGTATAGTTTTTATGTTGGAACATTGGGCAAGGGAGCACTAGGTATAAAATAAATGAAATGTTTTACGTGACAGTGCATAGGAACCCCTACAAGTAGGATATTTTTTAAGGATTAAAATATTGTACCTTAGTATAGTATTTTAAGTGATTTTTTTGTATTGAAAAAATCATACATATAAATTCATAGGAAAATATTCAATGAAAAACATACAATTTACTATTAAAATTTGTAAAATTTGATGAATATTATTGATATAAACATATTTTATGTAAAAATAGGAAAATTTTGAGAGTAGGTGTGCCTTGTAAACCTTATATGAATTGGGACTATATTTTCAATATTAGTTGTATTACAGAGTGAAACTAAAAGAAAAATATTATTTTCCTAAAGGGTATTGAATAATATTAGATCTTCCTAAAAACTGCAAGTTCCTAGAATATTATGCGGAATGGTTATATGATCATGAAATCCTATGCTATGCACACTAGTAAAGTAATAGAACATAGATTTGTTAAAGTGCTATGTCAATACCTTCACTGGGTCTGCTCTGAGATCATATGATGTAACAATAATCTCGTCGCAAAATAGCATAGTATTCAATCAAATTTCATTTAGATCACTCATCAAATAGAGTAGGTTAAGAGTATTATTTTATCATATTCCAACTACTCAAATTGATTATATATGAAAAATAAGAACCCCTCATGCATGAATTTTATTTCTATTTGATTGGGAATGTGATTGAAAATTTAGCGCAATTTCATAATTTAGGCATCAAATTTAAAAATCACAAGGTTAAATCTATTGAAACATTTGCATTAATCCCTTAGATCAAGGAGTAGGAATGCAAGTTTTTATAGCTATACATGTAACTTTCTTTCTAATAGCCTTGGTTTTGGTCTTTTAATGCTCTTTCCCAAAGATGTACATTAGAAAGAATTTGGTATAACATCCTTAAAACCAAATCAAATTCAATTGTAAGTAACCATCATGTAAATAGTACAATTTTCTCCAACATATAGATTATTGCATATATTCGCGGGATGTACTTAGAACAATAAATAACATAAACGAAATTCAATTAATGTACATTTATATTAGGAAATGAGTAGGGTTTTATCATGCATCATTAACCAATATTATTTAGGTATTACATCAGATCTATTGAAGGAGATAAGCGGTAGATGGTCTATTGTTCATTATATAAAACATGTTGGAGACATACAATATACCCAGGTTGGCTAACTGATAAACAAGTGAGAATTGCAGATGATTTCCTTGATTCCTTGACAAATGGAGATGCACCCGTAACTATCCAATAGAAGATTTACAAACTCACAGATCACACTATTGGCTACACTTGTCATGGAAAATCAGATCTACATGGAGGCACCATATTGATATTTGGATTTGGATATTCATGGGTTATAGCATGGCTTCTATCAAATAGACTTATAATTTTATTCCTTATTTATATATCCATATATACATTTTATCTAACTTAGCTTTTAATTCACATAGAACTTAAGGGTTGAAACCATACTTGATACCATATTTAATGGCCCAATTTACTAAAGAATTATACAATAAACAATTTAGCAGTGAAATATCCAAATCGACTAAAGGAAATACAAAATTACCGTAATATAGTCCAAAACAACCATGGAATCTTCATTAAAATTATTATTGAGAGAAACATTTAGAAGTAAGTTACCAATGGTGAAGAGCCCATCTTATCTGTAACCCCATGAGTTAAGGAATGTATCTATATGTTCATCACTGACGTGACAACCACAACAAAAGGTGGGGGATGACCCTCCACCTAATCATAGACCTTTATACCTTAATCCTTAGTATTAGGTCACTTCCAAGCCCTTGATGTACTACCATGCCAACAAATCCTTATCCTTTACCTCCCTATAGCTTCATCCCAAGATATATGAACAAAAGAGAGATGCCCTTTTTATTCTTCCTTCCCTCCTTATATAGAATCTCAAAACTCAATCCCCACAATCCACTTGAATTGTTTATTATATTTTTAGGGCTTTGAACAGTTTGTCATTACTTCTTTTACCATTATCTTGATTATTTATTTTTAATTAATTTTTACACTTTGTTATTATTATTATTTAATTATGTATCTATTCATTTAATAATACCAATATGGGGATGACCCCTTCAGTCAATGATTATTATTATTTAATATATTAATAATACTAATAGTATGGGGCATAAAACCATGCTTAAATGAAAACAAATACTTTGCATCATACAAACATAATCATTCATAAACACCACAAGAAACTTTGAATCAACATACCATTTCTCCAAAGCATTATAATTGGAATTATATCTCAAATAAAACTTATGGTATGCCAACATGCTAAGGGAAATGTTATGTTTGTAAATAATCAATTTAGTGTATTTTCTCCTAGGGGATCCAACCTATTAATATTTCAAAATAAATTTATATAGGCTTTGCAATATTGTGCACGCTTTTGTAATAGGCGATGAATTATGAGTCAATAGTGTTAATGTATCATAGTTATAAATTATACAAGAAACACATTTAAGCATTTAATTATAAATAATTCCAATAGTGAAATTTGGAATATTACGATAAACAAATGAGAAGTCAACCAAATATGAAAGATAATAGACTTTATTTCCATTGGTTGGCATTCAACTGGCCTAGATTTTGTTCATTGGATTTTTTAACTAAGAATTATCACCAATGAGAGAAAAATATGTGAAGAGTGATGATCTCATCCTATTTTTAAGTGCATATACCTCATTTAATTTTATTCAATAGAGTATCCATGTAGTTGAAATGGATAGGCCATAGGACTATTATTTATAGATCATACGGTATCAAAGCAGTTGCACCCTTGATTGTGACACGATTGAAAAAACTTAAAATAGAAAATTTCATATGTCATCACAGGTAAATAAAGAAAAGAAAGGTTGGAATACTTAAGGGCCAATTATTCCCAGCTTCCAAAATAGAATGAACACTTAAAGAGAAGCTCCAAATGTTCAACGAGAGGGTGGAAAAAATGAATAATAACCTTGATACCTCTACCAAACTCTCCCCATTGCTAAAAAATGACTTACCAAATGACATGACTCCTTTACCACCACAAGGGAAGAATTAGAAATGATAAAATATCCACTCTTTGAATTGGAGGATAAATTCACTCATATAGATAATTTCCAAGAGGAGAGGTTCACCAAAGTGACTACTCATCTATGCTAGAAATTGAGAAAGAAGGAATAGGTCATGAGGAAGCTACAAGTATCTCCCCAAAATACCAAGAAAGATTATATGTTTACACTACATAACGTAGCACCTTGATGGATACAAGCATTGTAAACTAACCTCCCAAGACCCTTCCCCAAGATACATTCAACAACTTTGAAAATCACACTAGAGGGATGCTTCCCAAGATCATGAGGCAAGTGGGATATGATTGAAAATGGATAGGAAAGGAAGGGAAAGGGATTTTGATCCCCATTTTATCTTAATAATGCCCCAATCATGAATTCCTAGGATTTAGTGGAAAATAACCCAACAAAAGTTTAGTTGAAACCGCTTTTCATGACACAAGAGGGTCTAAAAACAAAGCCATTCCCATGGAGAAAAATGTAGCTAGAAAAGAAATGTGAAACAATACACTCAAATATATGTATGGAGGATTGGAATAGGTTAGAAAGGATATGATTATACCATACAAATCCACTCCAATTCTTGGGGGACCAAGCAACCAAGATGGCAAGCATCATTACAATGAAAAAAGATATGGAATAATATGTTTTGTTTTTTTTTATTGCAAGAAAAGGGGTTGTAAGGATAGAAATTGTTTGTTCTCCTGAAGGAATAATAGCCCATGAAGAAAATATTTACAGTAATTTGGATTGAATGGACATTGGGAGGAAAAATGATGGATGCTTCACCCACAACTCTGCCCCAAGAAACAAACACTAAGAAGAAATCTTCGAGAGTCAAGGTAAAGGGGAAGGAGGAGTTGCTTGGACTTAGCCCAAGGAGAAGTGGTTTCCAAACAATATTTCATCAATGAATGTCATCTATATGCATGATATGGACAACATGTTTATTCCAAAGGAAACTACTATTCATCTCTTATCTTCCAACTTGCAGTAGAGGCACCCTTTCTTGTAGAGTTATTGGAGGATGCTTAAAGGAATAAAATGAGAAAGATTGAAGGGAGTTGAAGATTTTGGAAACAAATAGAGAGGTTTTCTTTGAATTATATCCTCACCAAAATGTCTTTGTAAACTTCAAAATAACCATTTAATTGTTTTTTGGGAAAAGTTGAAGAAATGTCCAAAATTGACTTTGAAGTTGAAATGAACCATTGTGATGGTTGGAATGCTAAGAACGACCATTAAAAATAAAGGTTGTGGAGAATAATGGTATTCAATAGAGAGGATATATGCAAAGGAAATGAATAAATGAATTAGTAAATGTGAGAGGTCAAAGAAGCATTTTGTTTGATGGTCAGAGGAGAAGAAAACATTGAGCCTATCCCATGATGAGTGAATATCATTGTTGAGTCATGGTCGTTTCCAAATTTCCTGGAAGTGATTTAGAATATAATAAATATGTATGTATTTCACTCTTCTATAATAAATTTATTTATTAATAAAATCCCGAGTCAACCTAGTTTTCTTCCTTGTTGGGTTTCCAAAAACATCTCGTTATCTTTGTGCATGTTTTAATTTTATATAGACTGTTACAGGTAATATTATTTTTGCCAAATATGTTGTATTGTTATTGTTGGGTGCACATATGGTTATGATGAATATTTCCATCTTGTAATTCCCTTAATTCACTTAAAAAATAATTCCATTAGTATTTAATAAAATCTAACAACTATCCATACTGCTCCATCCATTATAATGAAAGGTTGAATATTAATGGTTGTCATCTCAAAGTTGTTTCAATTCTATAGGAGTTTTGAAAACTGGTTTAATTGAGTCAGGTGGGATCTTGAGAATTTTTAGCATTTCTCATCATTTTATTTTTGCATGAGATGTTTACCTCCCCTCTGAGAAATGTCTTTTTGTATTGATGGAATTCATGGTTAATCAAGTGTTGTGTTTTCACATTGAAAGAATAGTATATATTCCTACATTTTTTCATTGATAAAGCTATATAATGTTCTGTGAAATTTTGATTGCAAGATATTAAGGAGTGAACCAAATCTCAAATAGAGTAAAAATTATTTTCATTTGTTGGCATTCAATTGGTCTAGATTTTGTTTTATACGTTTTCTAACTGAGCATTGTAACCAATGAACAAACGACATATGAAGACACATCATTCAAGGCTATTTTTAATTATAGAGACCTCATTTAATTTAATTTTATAGAATATTTGTATTGGTTAAATGGACATGCCATTAGGGGATTCATAAATATGTTTTAGGTAGGAATTCAAGTCCTCCAAGGGAATCATGTTGTTTTCTTTAGGTTTACATGTAAAATTGTCCTGCAGACTTTATTAGGATTTAACTTAAATAGGTGAAAAATATTCTCTTGATTTAAATTTATGTAGAGCATTGTTCCCCTTTTAATCAGGTATTTTTATCTATTTATCTTCTTGGAATTTTAAGGACACAATAAAATAATCCCTAAGGGTTTTTATAGCAATCTTACACTCTTTATCATACCCAAGTTTGGACCTTCTATTTTTGATTTTACGTAACATCTTAAGAGAGAAATTGTTAATGGAAGTAAATAAAATTATAATAAAGGTATCCAATATTGTTATTATTTGATAGGAGATTTAATTTATTATTTAATTATTTTGAAAATAGATCAAATTTATTTTTGTAAAATCAAGTCCATTAAGTGAGGTATATTTTCCCCTTCACTTCATGCTAGATATTGAACTCTTAAAATTCACCCCTATTCATTTCTCATCTTTCATCTTGTAGTGGAGCCACCCTTCCATGGAGATTTTCCACATGATACTTTAATGAAGAAAATAATAATAAAGGGAGTTGAAGATTTTTGGGACCCAAATATTACAATGGGGATTTGTGATCGAGATTATATCCTCACCAAAATCGCTTTGTAAACTTTGTAATAAGCATTTAATTTTTTTGGGGGAAAACTTGAGGAAATGTCCAAAATTCACTTGGAAGTTGAACCAAACCATTATGATGGTTAAACTACCAAGGAAAAACATTAAAATAAAATGTTGTGGATAATAAGGGAACTCAATAAAAAAGAGATATGAGAAGGAAATAAAGGGTAGTGTTAGAGATGAAATCTCAAAGAGGTAGTCTACTTCATGATTGGAGGAGAATTAGAGATTGAGTATATCCCATGATGAGTGAAGATTGTTGTTGAGTCATGGCCATCTAAAAATTTATTGTGAGTAATAATACAATAGTTGTTTGTAGTTCTCACCCTTTTGAAGTCAATTTTGTACTTAATAAAGACCCTAATCCACATGGTTTTCTTTACAGTTGAGATTCAAGGAATATATCGATATCTCTATGTGTGTTTTAATGATATATAGAGTTATTTCAGTGAGAATATTGTTTACATTTATTGTGTATTTTATTTTATAGTTGCACACACAGTTATGATGAAGAGTTCTATCTTGTAGTTCACTTAAAAAATAATTTCATTATTATATAATGAATTCTAACAACTCTTTTTTATCCTTTATCCATCATACTGAGATATTGAAAATCAATGGTTTTCATCTCAAAGCCATTTCCTTCAATATGAGGTTTCCATATTGGTTTAATTGAGTTTGGTGGAATTTTGGGCATTTTTACATTGGCAAGGATTTGTATTTTTTCCTGGGTCATTTCCCTCTCCTCTGAGCAATGTTTTTTTCTACTAGGAGAATTCATAGTTAGGAAAGTGGTGTTTTTTGCATTGAAAGAACACCATAGATGTTAAGAACCACATATCAAAATAGAATAAAAAACCTCATAATAAGTACTCAACGCATTGACAAAGAGAGAATTTATGATAATACGCCTTTTGAGGGGGTAACCTCCTTATACACCACATAAATTTACAATATAATATGATTACAAATGAAAAGGTCTCCTTGGAATATATAGGAGACTAGGACATAGATTTACAACTAATGGACCCAAGCCGACATAAATAAAATAACAATAGTAATGTAATATTCCCTAATTAAGGAGTAATGTGCCACTATTTAGGGATTAACATGCCCCTCCCCTTCATACAACTTTTGTCCACAATGCTTGAGTAATTATGGATGATTCTGTATAAAAGACTCATCTTCCCAAGTGGAATCTTCAACAAGTAGTTTCCTCCACTTAATGAGATACTATGAAATGGATCTATTCCTCAACTAATGAATTCATGTGTCAGTGATAGCTTCAAGATCCAATATGATTTTTCCTTCCTCTTCAAGTTCCGAAAATATAGTTTGAACTAGGATCTTGTCACCTATAACATTATTTAAGCATGAAACATGGAAAAATTGGTGTAATCGCGAAGATGCAGGGAACTCCAATTTGTATGCCATAGTACAAATATTTTGGAACAACTTATAAGGGACATATAAATTTGGTGATAATTTATTATCCTTCTTATATTTCTTGAGGGACATATGTGTGTATGGTTGTTGTCTTAAAAATACCCAATCCCCTACTTCAAAACTTCTTTCACTATGATGTTGAGTTGCTTGTTGTTTCATGTGATTTTGTGCCATGGTCAGGTTTTTCTTTAAGAGATGGAGAACTTGTTGTTGATGCTCGATGTGATATTCCACTGCTTGAAGCTTAGATTTTTATTTTAGAGAAGAATATATGGAAGGTGGTTGATACCCATGGAGTTCCATAAATGGTGTCATTCTTGTTGGAGAATTAAAGGAAGTGTTATACCACCATTCTGCCAAGGGTAACCACTTGTACCATTGTGTTTGTTTATCAGATACAAAGAAACAAAGGTATCCTTCCAGACATTTGTTCACTATCTAAATTTGTCCATCAGATTGAGGATGATAAGATGAGATATGAGTCAATTGAGTACCCGAACAAGAAAACATTTTTTTCCAAAAATGTCCAGTGAAGATGGGATCTATGTCACTTGCAATAATCTTTGAGCTTCCATGTGGCTTTGAACTATCTCCATGAATGAGGTGGAAACTGTAATGGATTTGAAAGGATGAGGAAGTGTATAAAAGTGTGTGTACTTGGTTAGTCTGTCAACAATCACCATGATGAAACTCATTTCTTCAGACTTCAGTAACCCCATGATGAAATCCATGCAAACCTCCTCCCAACGCTGACTTGGGATGACTAATGGTTTTAAAATACCTAGGGTATTAATTTTTTCCACGTTATTTTGTTGGAAAACCAAACATTCTGCCACAAATATTTGAACATCAGTTTTAAGGCCATCCTAAAAAAATTTCTTCTTGACCCTATGGTAGGTTTTCAAAAATCCCGGGTGACCTCCTACCATAGAGGTGTGCAATTCCAAGAGTATATTTTGTTTTAGCTGGGAGTTCTTACATAAATGTAAGTGATCTGTGTACCATAGTGAATTATTTCTCCATGTAAATATATATGATGCATTGGAATCCTTCTGTAACCTTTGAATGAGTGTCCACATGTTTTAATCATTATTTCATTCATCCCTCGCTTATATTATAGAATCAAGTTGGATGATCGAGATAACATAGATATAGGACTCAACATCTTCATCCTTTTTTGAGAGTGCATCTTCTACAACATTTTGCTTCCATTTTTTGTAGATGATTTCAAAATCATAACCCAACATCTTGGTCACCCATTTATGTTGTTCTTATGAAGATAGTCTTTTTTCCAAGAAGTATTTAAGACTATCATGCTCTGTTTTGACCTTGAAGTGCCTACCTAATAGGTAAGGCCATCATTTCTTCAATGCATGTAGTATTGTTAGAGCCCTAAATTGCTCTATTCATGCATACATGGCCTTGGCTCTCTTACTTGCATATTTTTCCAAAGAACTGTTGAGAATATGTATGCGCCCTGCACCATTATATCCCACATACATACGCTTGTTGCACCACTACATCTCGTATTCATATGCTCGTTGCACCATTACAACCTGCGTATACTTGCAAAAGTTGCAAAAAATAAAAAGTTGCAAGGAATTCGTTGAAATTGACGAGCTCTTGGAAGTTTCCCAAATAATCCACCTGTTATACCCCCTCACCCAACTGAATAACCATCCTTTTGTCATATAAAAGGAGGTGTTGGGGTCTCATTTCTAATCTAATAATAAGAACAATGAAACTCTGCCCAATTTCACTTCCCCTCCTTGCCGAAGATATTGCTTCCTTTTGTGATAAATTGCCTCAACATTCCCTCATCAACCCCTTCTTCCTCCATTTAACCCATTCCCTTCAATAGAAGTGATCAGAAGGTTGAGATAAGAAGTTCATACAAGGTGCACTTGGAGTATGGTAAATAAGATCCTGGACCAGGTTCATGGAACGATAGTGGAATCAGATTTTAAGGTATAATCTTTGTGTTATGAATAAAAAAATTATATTTTTCTATCCAAAATGATGATGTCTTGAGTATTTTTATTGAATTATACTTAGCATCTAACATCTAACCCTAACTTATGTATATAATAGCATGCTTGTACTTATTTGTTTACCTATATTTGGATGTAGGTTAACCCTGGGAAGAGACATGTAGTTAGTGGAACTTCCAAGCATGAGGAGATCATCACCAGACGTGGGATCAGAGGTATAGTTACCCAATATATTCTCTCTTTTCTTTCTTTACATTAGTTTTGGTATGTTTGGGGTAGAATAGAAAATTGATTAGCTTTTAGATGGTTATTTTCTTTGTATACATATTGAACCCTAGTGTATTTAAAGGGGGGGTTTTCCCACTGGCATAACCGATGACCATACTAGGGAAGCCTCTAGGTTTTTTTAGGGGATTTTGCATTGTTTGATTGGTTTGTTGGCCTTTCAAGTTTCTTTTGAGTTTTCTGAGTATGTCAAGGGATTTTGGTCACCTTACCCTACCCTGTAAGACTGCCTGATATTTTATTTTTTTGGAAATATACAGAGGTTTATGCACCCTATCTTGAGACAACCCACATGCATACACGCTCTTCTCAATAAACAACCCGCATACATACGTAGGTTGTTGATGCAACAACCCGCGTCTCTGTTTCAATATTTTTTTTGAAAAAGAGGAAGTTTCCCTGTTTCCTGATTGAATTTCACACTTCTCGGGGTTTTATTGGATCAGTGAGAGTCTCTGTTTATAGCCATAGCCTGGGTATAGAGTTCAATTTACTTGTTTTCTTGATTTTCTTGTCTTTACTTTTAAAAAGGGTTTTAAGCAAGCTGTTGAATTGTAAATCTTCCTTCTAGGTTTCTTGACTGAATCCATGTGATCCGTAGTGGGATAAAGGTTTTTTCTAGTTTTGTTTCAATATTTTTATCCTTTTTTACTTTCTTTGAAAAAAGAAAAATGATTTATTTAATTTTCTCTTTAAGGAATTAAAAAAAAAAATGAATCTTTTCAGTTTGGTAAAGTAGTTAAAGTAGGTTATTTGCAAAAAGGAAAAATAGTATTTCTTTCAAGTTCTTCTTGATTTCTTGAAACATAATTAGCTTGTATTCAAGTGAATGTAGGTTTTAGGTTTTCTTTACAAGATCTTGAAAAATTAGTTAAGAAAAGTTGTGTTTACAAAGAGTTAGTTACAAAGCCTTGTTTTTTTTTTTCGAAGTAATTTTTCTTTCAAGTGCTTTAATTTTCTCCTCTTTTTCATTTATTATAACACCATTAGTTTAACCACCATGTCCCATGAGTAAATCAAGCCTTTAAAAAGAAAACTTAATGTAAAATAAAATAGACATTTTCTATTTGTTGGGTCAACCAACTAGTTTAGGGTTTGGTCCTTAAATTAGGTTGGAGATGAAACTCTCCAAGGTCGTTAAATCAAACATGGGAGACTGAGTTAGGGAGTTCTTAAGTAGAGTGTCGTAAAATTTATCCGGGAAACCCCTCTAACACAAGGGATAAACACAAGGTCATGCGAGGAAAGACAATGGAGATAACCCCTCCAAATTCAGATTGAACGTAGTCTGGAACACATATTTAGGGTTTGTATTTAGAGTAATACTGACTGCAATTGCCTACGGAGCTTCATGGAACTCAACTCCATTTGAGATCCTTTATTATAATCTGGACCATTTTATTTTGATACCCCGAATAGGCTTCATACTTTTTATTCTCCTCATTGTGATCCGCTCGACTGTCAATTGTACCCACCTGGTGACTAAATGTGAGATAGAAATTTAGTTTCCCATATTCTATGGACTTACACAGGTGACTTCGGTGTATACCGCGGTACATGGGGTATATTTTCGTAACTTTCCTTCTTACTAGATAGTCGACTCCTTGATTTGTCTTCTAGGAATTGTTTTTTAGTGTGTGCTTGGTGTTTAAACGTTAGTCAAAGCCTTACTATGTCAGTTGATCATTTCATAACCTGGAATATCAACATCTTCGTCATTCATGAAGGATTCGAGGCCTATCACCGATTACATTGGAGCCATATCCACCATTGTTATGGAGAAGAATTGACCACCAAGGGTCATTCGAAGCGATTGGTCCACAAGAAACTGTTCCCGAGG
>SNQJ01S0035631.1:206467-224487 GCA_010110895.2 Picea sitchensis | reverse complement strand
CCCCCCACCCAAGAATCAGATGTACACAGTGTGTAGTGGACAAACCCTATGGCCAACCAAAAACCCGAGGGAAAGAATAAACAATGAAACAATAAGGGTAAATGGGAAAACAATGATACCAATAATGTTGGTGGGGGGAAAATGGAGAAGAGGAAGTCAAATTATTTGTGTAATATTTGCACGGAGGACCACCCAACTCATTTGTGCCCTCAACTTGAAGAAGATGAAAAGATATTGGCACAACAACACCCTGTTGTGCTGACAAACCCATTTCCACTTGGGCAAAACATGGCTCAAGCTTCAACACCCTCAAGCATGGAAAGGAGTAGTTAGGGACCCCTCGTGACTACCAGTAATAACCCGGCCGCAAATATTTACATGGTGAATGTTGAGGCTAATATAGCGAAGAGGGATCGAGATTACAGAATGTCAGAATATGTGGAGAAGGAAAAATAAGGCACAACCCCACCGAATCCTCTCCATATTCAAAAGGCAGTGTGAGAAACAATGAATCACATCCAAACAGGTGTGTTTAAAAATGATTTTCATAATCCAAATGCAAGGGCTACCCAGAACCACTCCATTAAGGAGGATTTGGCACAAAACCCTTGCGCAATGTGTGCTTTGTAAATCCTTCAGAGTTTCCCCTCATAGAGGAAATCTCTCTTGTCTACCTTGGGATCGACAAATACTTATAACCCGAGAGCGATCATTTTTTATCTAACTGACTTGAAACCCTGTCTCACTTACCACGTTGTGTTTCATATAGTAGTGGCTTACACCATGAAATATTTTACTCGGAATATTTTTCATATAGTGGTTGATGAGGGAACCTCAACTTGCATGATTTCGTTGGCGTGTTGGAAGGCCATTATCCAACCCGGTTTGTCTCCATTGCCTCCATTGCTTACGATGTTTGAATATCGGTCATTCATACCACATGGGATCATTCCTTCTTTCCTCGTGCAAGCGGGAGGAAAAACCATGTGTGTCAAAGTAGAAGTGGTTGATGTGCCTCTCGACTACAACTTGTTGTTAGGAAGGAGTTGGACTTATGCGATGCATGCAGTGGTTTCTATGGTTTTTTGGGTCTTGTGTTTTCCACATGAGGGTCGGATAGTCACCATTGATTAGTTGTCTTTCTCTCGTCCTGTCCCTTCATTAGGGGCTGCCACGGTCTTGATGATTGATAGTCCACATCGCAACACTATCAACTTAGTTTTCAGTTTGTTTCCTTCATTGATGGGAACTTTTGATTACCCATCGCCTTCTAGCGATGTCAATCTTATATTGGTTGTTCCCGATTAGCCTAGGGCTTCAATTTTTCAAGTGTCATTGTTTCAAATGACTTAATTTAATGATATGTGGACTCTACCTTCCCCATCGGCTTCTATGGAATGGAAAGGGAATTATGGAATGGCCATGTCCTTGTCCGTGGTTGAGGTTGTGTACAACATTGTCCAACAAGCTTCGTCCAACCCGGATCTAACTCCCCCATAGGAGTTCGATCCAGTTATCGAGCCTATCTAGAATCAAGGTTCTATTTCCACTGAAGATCCTTTGGATCTGGTCTTTCCCTCCGACGAGGATATTCTTGAGGAATTCAATGGTCCCGATAGACCTTAGGATGATCTTCATCATAGATCTTACTTCCTTTTTGAGTTAAAGAGAATGGATGCATGATAATTTGTTTCGACCGTGAATGGAGATAACACTTGTCCTATCAATCCTTTAGCTATGCACACAGTTTATGCCGAGGTTAATATGGAAAGTATCGCTGCAACAATTCCAATAGATATCTCCAAAACCCCTGGCATCATGGAGAATGTTTTCGTCAGAGTAGAGTGCTCCGCCGAAGAGATTCAAAATTATACAAAGTTATTTAAGAAATTTCATGACATTTTTTCTTGTTCTTACAAGGAAATTCCATGCATTGACCCAAGAATTATCGAGCATGAAATAATGACTTATCTTGATGCCAATCTGGTTGGACAAAAGCTTCGCCTG
Source organism: Picea sitchensis (assembly GCA_010110895.2). NCBI lineage: Eukaryota > Viridiplantae > Streptophyta > Pinopsida > Pinales > Pinaceae > Picea > Picea sitchensis. The sequence goes on along the minus strand of SNQJ01S0035631.1, from coordinate 222,480 downwards.
GTGAATCCTCGAAAAGATCCAGAAATTAATCTCGAAGTAGAAAAACTACCTAAATTTGGTTTTATCTACCCCGTGCAGCTGACGAAATGGGTGTCAAATCTAGTTCCAGTTAACAAGAAACACGATATGATTCTCATCTACATGGAATTTCATTATTTGAACAAGGCTTGTATGAAAGATAATTTTCCCACCCCGTTCATCGATCATATTTTCAATGAATGCGCTGGCTACGAGGTATTTTCATTCATGGATGGTTTCTCATGACATAACCAGATTCAGATCAAACCCGAAGACCAACATAAAGAAACTTTTATTTGTCCTTGGGGCATGTTTGTGTATTGTAAGATGCCTTTTGGCCTGAAGAATGTTTGATCCACCTTTCAGAGGGCCATGTCATTTTATTTTCATGACCTTAGATATATAGTCGAGGCATATCTTGATGATATTGCCTCATGGTCTCGTAAGAGATATGATGAACCCACACATCTTCGACTAATATTTGAGTGATGTCAATACTATCGGATTTGCTTGAATCCTAACAAATGAAGTTTTTGTGTGAAGTTAGGTCGTCCCTTAGTTTTTATTTTTTCAAAAACATGGATCATGGTCGATACTCTGAAGGTTGAGGTGATAGTTCAATTTCATCCCTCGTGCACAATACCCCAACTTCAGAGCTTACAGGGGAAAGCAAAATTTCTTCAACGTTTTGTTGCGAATTACACCGAGATCAATAAATGGTTTACGCATCTCTTGTAAAATGGATTCCCATTCTGTTGGGATGAAGTTGCTCAGTGTTCCTTCAAAGCATTGAAACATGCCCTTATGTTTTCCCCTCTGCTTCGGTCTCCCAATTATAACAAATATTTCTTGTTGTATTTGGTTGTTGCAGAGTCGACCATCGTCATGTTATTTATTGAAGAGGATGATCTACTTTAGGATCATGTTATTTATTACCTTAGATGAGGCTTGGTTGGGCCGAAACTCAACTATTCTCACGTTCAGAAGCTTTCTTTGGCAACAGTTCATGCTTTCCAACGGTTCTATCACTACATTTTTCTTCACAGGACCACCATCATTATCGTTGTGAACCCTTTCCAATATGTGTTCACATGATGGGTCATTGAAGGAAATATCAATACATGGATTTTGATCCTCCAAGAATTTTACTTGGATTTTGTTTCCGTGAAATCCAAAAATTTGTTGGTCTTTGCCAAACTTATTTCGGAACTTCCGGTCGAATCTATTGATATCATGCCGAAGAATTGCCTATCAAAAGAGACCTTTTTCTAATCGCATCTTTGGACCCATGGTATGGAGATATACTATTCTATCTCCAGACTTTGAAGTGCCCCACTTTTTCTTCAGGTGACGAGTGTCAATGAATTTGACATCACGCATGAAACTATCTTATCCTCAATAAAACTTTGTATCATCGAGGCACATATTTCATTCTCTTTCGATGCCTTATCCATGAGGAAGAAGAGATCATTTTTAAAGACTTCCACACTAGAGCATGTGGTAGTCATTTTTCTGGGTTGGAAACAACCCAAAATATTCTACGTGTTGGTTACTTCTAGCCTTCGTTAATCAAGGATTGCATTGTGCCAGTCAAGAAGTGACACCCATTTCAAATCTTCTCTTGGAATATGTGGGCACATACTTCTCCCATGTTTCTTGTCATTGTTGTTGGTTCTTTCACCAAGTGGGGGATTGAATTTACTACATGTCACCCGAGTTCAGCTAGGGGGCATAGTTACATCATCGTAGAGGTAGACTACTTCACGAAGTGGGTTGAAACTATGCCAATGTTTAACAATGATGGTGAAACAATGACTCTTTTCATTTTTAACAAGATAGTAGCAAGGTTGAACATCCCGAAGGAGATTGTCACTAACCATGGTAGTCAGTTCCAAGAAAAAATGATGACCGAGTTAATGTCAAAGCTTGGGTTTAGGAAAGAAAATTCTTCACCTTATTACCGGCAAGTGAATGGTCAGGTTGAAAATGTGAATAAGTTTCTCAAGAATATTCTTCAATGGATGATCAATTCTTCCAAGTCAAATTGGCATTTGATGTTATACTCAATGTTTTCGGCCTACCGAACGTTTGTGAAGACTTCCATTGGTTTGTCACCTTTTCAACTCGTATGTGGGTTGGAAGTTGGGTTGGAAGTAGTATTACCTATTGAGTGTCAAATCCCTTATTTAAAGTTGGCAGTGAAATTACTGTTGGACACATCACCGCTTCAGAAACACCTACTATATATCGAGCATCTTGATGAGAAAAGTTGCGATGTAGCCTCAGAAAATGAGGCTAATAATAAATGAGTGAATTTTTAGTGTGTTAGTATAATAGGTTTGTTCATCCTCGGATTTTCTTCAAAGGCGATCTTGTCCTCGTCTATGATCAAGACAAAGATCCCCTGGGGGAAGGCAAGTTAAAACCCATGTGGTTCATACCATTCATAGTGAAAGAGGTCTTGAAAAAGGGTGCTTACCATCTGGTTGAATTTGAAGGAAATGCCTTCATGGAGCCTAAAAATGGGCTCTACCTCAAGAATTATTACTCTTAGGTTGGTCACCTGGGTCACTTCTTGTACATATGTATAGTTTCTTATACAGTTTTTGTCTTTTTTTTTATGGACGTGTAGTTATTTATGTATTCTTTTTCAGTGTGGAAGATGTCAAGTGAATTGGAGTTGTATTTTGGGTTCGTGGATGGTGCTAGATGACACACTCAGAGACTTTCTTCTACATGTTGGGTGATTTTCACACCTAGAGGTCAGTTTCTATATTCTGGAGGTATTTTTCTAGGTGACGCTACAAACAATATAACCAAGTACAATGAAATGATAGAGTTGCTTCGTGATGCTTTATCGCATGGCATTTGTGACCTCTGGGTCTACCTAGATCCTCAACTCGTTGTGTCCCAGTTAAATGGAATTTACCGCGTTTATGATCCTACTTTTCATAGACGTTTCCTTAGGTTACGTCTCTTAGAACGTTATTTTGATTACATTATGTATATCCATGTTCCTAAGAGATTTAATCATATGAAAGATACTATAGCTAATCAGATATAATATTCGCATGTTTCACACACATAAAAAGAGAAGCACACACATACACATGTACATACATTTGTAAAAAATGTGATCCATAATACAACTAATATATATATATCCAAATGTGTCATGAGTACATGTGGGCACAAGCACCTAAAAAGTAATGTTAAGTTTACATCGTTGGTGAAATGCCGGAAAAGTTGGACCCACATCCGTGGCACCCCCACTACATGAGGTTACATGGAAGGCGAGAGATCCTTGATCTCGACCATGGGTAATGTGCGAGTGACCGAGGTGAGGTTGTGCTCCACTCGTCTCAAAAATCACTCGGCCTCTCCGAATGGAGGTCCCCCTGCGGCTGCTAGTCCACTGACTGTTGCTAGTCCTGCCTTTGGTCGAGGATGTCATCAATTCATCACAAAGTATGGGTGGCTTACTGGTTCCATATCTATACATAGAAGATACACAAGGGTCAATACTCTATAAACATATAAAAATGATATATATACAAAACAATTTAATATTAAATAACATCAAAAACAAGTTACCTATCTCTCCTCGCTCCTGTCCGGGAGGCATGATCATGTTTGGATCCCTGGAAAAGTTGATCCTATCATAGGGGTAGTCCTCTATCACCAAAATCTTCCATGCCCACCACGCAAAAAGCTTCTCCTCAAATACCTTTATGGTCGTCCCTCCCCCCCATCGTGGAAACAATGCTTCCCATATGCATATCGCTAGGAAGTAGGCCACATGCCTCCGCACCATTTCTCTGGGAGTAAGACTGGGTACCCTCTCAAAGAAGAATGAGCATAGGATAATGCCAAACCCAAACTTTTTGTTGTTTGATTGTCGACACTCTGTCAGCTATCTCTTCATGCACGTAAGCATGGTTGTGCTCCAGTAAAAAATGTGTGTCTCCTGGCATTGAATGGAACAATGCATGTGTCCATGAGAGGCTTGGTGTAGGGTTGTGGATCAAGTAATCTACCAAATCAATAACAAGATCACCTGAAGAGTTAAGCTAGTGATCTTATATATAAGAACTTGAGAACCTAACTTTTTAGTTCCATCCTCACAATACATCAAGATGTAGTCCTCGATGTTGAAAGGCCCACGGGGAAAGTTCTATTGGATAACTAAGAGGGGGGGGAGGTGAATCAGTTGTTACTATTCTTAAACAATTATTCTTATTTTAACTCTTTACAAAGAAGTCAATGATAATCACAATAATTCAGGGAAATGAGTAATAACACATTCAACATCAGTCACACATATGAGATACACATAGACAGATATTTCCCAAGGGAACCCATAAGGGGTAAAAACCTCTTCTTCTTTATATGATAAGTAATCTTTACATTATTTACATTATCATACATATGAGCACCAACTCATAATGAGGCTACAACCTTTGTTTTTCAAGCTACTACTTGTTGAGAGAACCAACTCTCTGGTTTCTCTAGCACCAACTAGAAGGAAACACCAACTCCTTGGTTTCTCTAGCACCAACTAGAGGGAAGCACCAACTCCCCGGTGTTCTAGAACCAACTAGATGGAAGCATCAACTTCCAATCATACATGCACCAACCTATAAAACAGAGAACAACAATTCTCCCTTGTACCACCCTGCCATCCTGGTTTTTATGGATGCAACTAGATGGAAGCTACAACTTCTTTTGTTCAAGCACCCACTTGAAACTCTGAGAACTATAGTCCTCCCTAGAACCACCCTACCACCCTGAAATATAAAGTTTTCTATCTATAAATTTATCACAATGATACAATATTTATCATTGGCTTACTAGGCTTATCACTGCTCTGCTATGCTACTTTGTTCTCCTGTATCAGTGTCTCTTTGTCTGCATCTTCTTACAATTTATGATCTTCTGTTTTTCTCTACCAGAGCACCTCAGCCTTCCTTTAGTGTCTCACTATCTTGCTGCACACATGCCTTGAGCTTTCAGTGCGTCTGCCTTTTATACTCTATGCGCCATGTCCATTCAATGCACCATTCCTCTTCTCTATATTTTAGCTGCTGGACACTCCTCCTTCTACACTCTTGAATCCCTCACAACAACAACCACCCCTCTCTTCTTTGTTCTACATAATTCATGTGATCAAGTGTATCGAAACTCCAATTCGGGAAACCTAAAATGGAGCTTGGTTACACTACCTCCTTCCTCCATCTTCCGCAGATATGACCATTGGCTGTGACCACATTCTTATTCGAAATTGCATTTCGCAATTTCACATTTCGGCACTTCGGGACTTCTGTTTCATGGAATCTCAACTCTCCAACTAGCGGTCCTCGAAATTATGAAATGGAGCTTGTCGATTCGAGCTCTTCTCTACAACCCTTCGATCTCCAGATCAACGGTCCACATTCCTTGGTGATCAGAAGACTATCTTCTGCCCCAGGACCTCATCCTTCGAGACTTTGGGGGAGTGATGGAGTTAAAACTATCGAAGAAAAAAATTCCAGAGTGAGGTCAGTATTTCATCACTCAATGACGTGTCGTGACCCAAGTGGCTACCATGTGTCACTCAGAATTGTGATTTCCAGTGGCCTGAAAATGCCAAATCAACCTGACACTTGTCATTGTCTGATCGTGCCACGTGTCAGTGTCTTCCACCTATCCTTTCTAACGTGGTGTTCCACATTCACCTCCTAGATCTGTCGGCCCAGATTACTTCGCAATTTCTCATATTGCGATTTTGAAATTCTTGATGTGAATGTTCTTCACTTCCAAGTCCCAGTCTGCGAAACTTCGAAATGGAGTCAGATCAACTTTTTGGCTTTTCTCTCTTCGCAACTTCGGGATTCCTGTAGTGAGAGTCCTTGACATCTCCAACTCCTAGTATCCAAACCTTCGGTATGGAGTCTTTGACATTTCGTGATTTTTCATTTTACGACTTCGGGTTTATTGAATTTAGGACTCCTGTTAGTAAGATTTCTTGACATCCCCAATTCCCGGTATCTGAAATCATGGTATATGAAATTGTCTCCTGCTTTCGGGATTTCAGCATTTCACATTTTGCGATTCTGGGACTCCTGACTTTCTGCATCTCATTGTCTTTTTCGCTTTTCCATAGGATCGACCACACCGAGGTGTGACACAGAACCTTCATTCCTTCTCTATAAGTGTTGTAATTAGGTGGAAGATCCTACCTATACATGGATTCCCTAGGTAGATCATATTTGCATTTTGGCATCCATGCTGTTAGTAGTGACTATAGGCTCAAGCGCCTGTGTTAGTCCTGTCATGATTATGAGTTTGAGACTCATTTTTCTGTTGCACCATCATTCTTGGCCTTACCCCAGGGACTCCCAAATGATCACGCTTTGTTCTCTTTCAATCTCACTTTTAAATTCGAAAGCAACATCCGATGATACTGTATTTATGATTTTCGATCTTGTTTAGATTAACTGAGAAAAGTGCCCCCGTAGAGTTTTCTTTAAGCCCTTTTTAGAACATGAAAAGATTGTCGAGCGATCTTGTTTCCCTTCACACTCTCGAAACTAAAATTTGAAGGAACGTCTATCCAGTGATAGTTTACCCCATTTTCGGTCTAGATGATTAATTTCACGAATAAAGGTATTCTCTAGGAACTTTGGTTCACTAGAAGAGTATTCTTAGGCGCAAGTTTAACCCTTTTTTAGACCTAAGGGACTAAATCTTAGAATAAGGAACATTCTCCTTGGTTTTGGTTTATCACCTTTTTCAGGCCTTGGAGATTACTTATGAAAAAGGAACCCCCACAAAGTCCATAGTTAAGCTCTTTTCAGTCTCCATAAAATTGAAAAGATCTCTGAGTGACCTTGTTCCTTCAAACTCGTTAAATTGGTCCAGAAGAGCATCTATTGGCATGATTTTACCCCTTTTTCCATCATGTATATTATAGTGGGAAAAGGTATGCCTCAAAATATTCATCTCTGTGGGAGAGTTCTCAGTTACTTTTATACTTTTTCGAGCTAAGGAGACTAAACTCGGAAAAACACTTTGAGTCCATAGTTAATCTCTTTTCAGACTCTTTAAAATTGAAAAGATTATCGAGTGATATTGTCTTTGTCACACTCGTTAAAATGGTTTTGAATAGACATCTTTTCGATGCAAGTTTAACCCTTTTTCGAACCGACTAAACTATCTCTGAAAAAGGTACCCCTTAGAGTCATCTAATATGTTTTTTTAGACTCTCTAAACATGAAAAATCTATCAATCTTACTTTCTCTAGGCTCGTAAAAATTACATTGAAGGGGTCTCATTGTGTCTTGACTAATCACATTTGCATCTCTATGTCTTTTGCCTAATGTCGGCTCCATGTTGCAATCAACTGACCCTTTGAATCATGTCTTATACACAATCCTTGTAGCACTTCTTTCCTCAACGACCTGACACCTTGACCCATGGAGGAATTTTCCCCGAGTGTCCTTTTCCTGCACATGTCTCCTTGTTATTAGCATTAGTATGTTCCTTGTTCTTCGAACTAGTATGATTTCTTGCAACACTCGTTCATCCTTTGTAATCTAGAATAATTTTATTCCTTTTCAAGCTCTTTAAAAAATTGAAAAAGACAAAAAAATTAAATATTCCAAAAAGAGGGGACGAGAAATATGTATTCATTTTTCAACAACACAAAGAGTCTCCTTTGGACAAAGCACATTCGTTCGTTTGTTTTTCAAGCATTAGGATCTAGTATGACCTTAGGAAGTTGTTCTCTATACATAGAACTGTGTCCTCCTCCGTTTGGTTACTCTTCTAAACACATGGAGAGTTTTTGTTTCCTCTTGAATCGTGAAATTATGTCAATGTCATGTTGCCTGAGTCTGATCATCTTTCGTTCTTTTTTCCAAAGGAAGGTTCACCCAACCTGAGTTGGCCTTTCTATAGTTTTTCTCTTCAACTCATGAGTTGGCCATCCTGAGAGTCCAGTCAAGTCCTGAATCAAAATCAATGAAGTTCTCTACCTGATCATCGAGATCCTCATGTATTTTCCCGACGATCTGTCAAATACCTCAAGGTAGTGAGTTATACACTCCCATTATACTCCTAACTGAGTTTTGAAGATCTTAAAGTTGTTTCTCGAGCTATGAAGTCCTCATCTCCAGCCATAAGGCGTCACTAGATTCTTGAAGATGGATATTATATATGCATATCTTCGATTGATTTTGAGATGTAAATATGTTGTGTATTTCTTGAAGCTACACTTTATATAGTTATATGTCATGGATATACAATGTATTTTATCTAAATCCCTGATTTATTTCATCCCAATCATAGGTATGCCCGCCTCAAAGAGACAATTGTTGTTTTCCATATGGCACCTCCCAAAATCTGGTCCCGGGCTCACTCGATTTCGTACATTGGTGAATATATTGCAATGTATTTTGGCCATATGTTTCTCTTCTGACCTCACACATTAGGGGGCATCTATTATATCCCTAAATTTCCCTACTCATGCATACAAGGCCTTGGATCTCTTACTTGCATATTTTTCCAAATCACTATTGAGAAGCTCTTCTTAAAAAACCATTTTTCAGAAGATGTATGTCCTCTGCGCCATTACATCCCATGTACCTATTCTTTATGCGACACTACAACTCGCGTACATACGCCTGATGCACCATTACAACCTGCGTATACTTGAAAAAGTTACAAAAAATAAAAAGTTACAAGGAATTCATTGAAATTGATGGGTTTCCCAACTAATCCACCTACTATATCCTGTCACCCAACCGAATAACCATCCTTTTGTCATATAAAAGGAGGTGTTGGGGTCTCATTTCCAATCTAATCATAAAAACAGTGAAACTCTGCCCGATTTCACTTCCCCTCCTTGCCCAAGATATTGCTGCCTTTTGTGAGAAATTGCCTCAATATTCCCTCATCATCTCGTTCTTCCTCCATTTAACCCATTCCCTTCCATAGAAGTGATCATAAGGTTGAGATAAGAATTTCATACAAGGTTCACTTAGAGCATGGTAAAGAGGAACTCAGACCAGGTTCACGGAATGGTGCGCAACTCGGATTGTAAGGTATAATCTTTGTGTTATGAATAAAAGAATTATAGTTTCCTGTCCCAAATGATGGTTTCTTCAGTATTTCTATTTATTGATACTTAGCATCTAAAATGTAACTCTAACTTATGTATATAATAGCATGCTTGTCGTTCTTTGTTTTCCTATCTTTGGATGCAGGTCAACCCTGGGAGGAGATGTGCAGTCAATGGAACTTCCAAGCATGAGGAGATCATCACCAGATGTGGGATAAGAGGTATAGTTACTCGATATCTTCTCTCTTTTCTTTATTTACATTAGTTTTGGTATGTTTGGGGTAGAATAGAAAATTTATTATCTTTTAGATGGTTATTCACTTTGTTTACATCTTGAACCCTAGTGTAGTTAAAGGCGATTTTCCCACTAGCAAGTATTTCCATCATTTCCTTCTCATAAATGGGTTTGTGTAAGTCCTTTCCCTTGAGTGGCCAACTTTAAAAATAAATGGGCCTTCCTTCTTTCATTAGAACAACACCATTTCCATTTCCTGAGGCAACACATTCCACAATAATGGGTTTCTTGAAGTTGAGTGTGGTTAAGCCAAGAGCTTTTCACATGGCCTCTTTAAGTTGTTCAAAATCTTGAGTTTCCTCTAGAGTCCATGAAAATTCATCCTTCTTAGTTAATGTTGTTAAATGTTTTTTTATTCTTCCATATTTCCGAACAAACTTGTGGTAGTAGCCTATCAAAACCAAAAATCCTCTAACATTCTTCAATGTTTTTGGAATCATCTAGTCCATCATGGCCTTAATATTGTTAAGGTCTACCTTGACACCTTCATGAGATATAATATGACCCAAATACTCTACCTCCTTCACCCCAAAGAAACATTTGGATGGTTTGGCATATAGTTTTTTCTTTTTTAGTAGTTGTAGCACCTTGTCAACATGTCAGACATGATCCTCCCAAGACTTGTTATATATTAATATATCATCAAAAAATACTAACAAATTTGTTTGAAGGAAGGGCTTGAAAATGGAATTCATCAAGAATGTGGAAGGTTCATTCGTAATGCCAAAAGGCATGACAAAAAAATCATAATGGCCTTCATGAGTTAAGAATGTTGTTTTTGGGATATTTTATTCCTTCATTCTAATCTGAAGATACCCCGAATGAAGATCCAACTTTGTGAAGTAGATTTTTCCATGTAGCCCATCTAAAAATTCATCAACGACGGGAATGGGAAACTTATATTTAATAGTGACCCTATTGAGATCTCTATAATCTGGACACATAGGCCATGATCCCTCTTTCTTGAGTACGATTACCATTGGTGCAGAGTAAGATCTTTGGCTAGTTCTAATAATGACAACTTCTAACATTTCTTCAACCATATGCTCAATTTTACTCTTCTGTGCATAAGTGTATCTGTAAGGCCTGATGTTATGAGGAACACTCCCAAGAATTAGGTGAATAGCATGATCATGATGTCAAGTGGGTGGAATACCTCTGGAAATATATTCAAATACTTTGGAATGCTTATCTGTGACATCCCCAAAAATAAAGTATTTTTTAATTTAAAATTTGTTGGAAAATTATTCCATTTTTAGTAAATTCGAATTTGGAAAATTTTTGCCATTTATGGAAATTCTGAATTTCGAATTTGATAATTATAATTAATTATTATGACTGTTGGGCAGAGATCGGATATGACCCAACAAACTATTTGACTATGACACCTGTATGAAAACAAAATATTTTATATTGACTGGAGGAGGACAAATGGAACAGCCATGTTAAAATCAAATAACCATGACTCCATGAGTGGGGAACATGTTGGAACTACCTCTGGGATGATTGTTACAAGTGGAAAATCAAATATTTGGCCACTGGCAGCCCCTGAAAATCAGGGATTTAGAAAGCTGAGAAAATTTGCAAGGGAGGGAAAAAGACCTAGGCAAAAAGATTTTATTGATAAATAGCATATGTGAGGAGGCATGATGCTGCCTAGTATGCAGAGAAAAGAAACTATTGTGTACTTGTTGTTATGAACACTAAATATTAAGTGTGAGGTAAGGAGAATACGAGAGTGAGAAGAAGACATTGTTGAAGAGGATATTCCAAGTTTTCCCTCATGGACTCATGGTTAGGCTAGGGGGTGAATCAAGCAAGTGATTTGGTTGCCTTGTTCTACGATTGGGAGGAACGTGGTTGTTCCCTTTTTCTTTTCGCGGGACGGTTCAGATATGTTTCTCCACCCTTCTTTGTTTGAATGACTTTGTCCAAATTCTATAATGTGTTTGTTACATGATTATATCTAATTGTTGTAATGCATCTATTTGAATGATGATGTCCATTGTTGTAAGGCATCTATGTGAAGGGTCATATCTATTACTGTAATATGTCTGCTTGAATGATTACATCTGACTACTGAAATATATCTGTTATGGAAGGTGAAGTATTGTTTTTGAATGTAATATGTCTGTTGGTGCGAGGTTGTGATAGACTACAAAATTCTAGAGTTGTCCCTCCTATAGTTAGAATGCTAGACAACAACACCTATAAGTTTAGATATAACTGAATATGGAAAGGAGTAGATTAACTTCAATTATGTGTCTCCTGTTTGTAATTAAGTTGTAGACAGATTTACTCATGTATAACCTANAAGTAAGAGGACACGTATAAAGAAACAGGGAGTTATGAAAAGGTTATTGTGAAATTCATAGAAGTAGCCTGATTATACATATGCCCTCTTGTTTGAAATAAATACTACCTTAGGTTGTAGAAGTAGGATATTGCATACTCATCAAATGGCCTTTGCATATGATTATTTTTGTAAAGAAACTAAACCAAGCATAAATGACAGAATTCATAAACTTTTAATCCAGCTTTGCATAATTACCTAAGGCATGGACTGGTTAATACCATTTGTGATAGGAAATATTTTAATTTCTGACATTTCGTTTGTGCAGAAGTAAGATAGGGAAAGAGAATATTACCGTATTTACTTTTTCAAATGTCAAGTTACAACATAATAAAAACCCGATTGATCTTTTTCCACCAATCCTTTAGTTTTTAAATCAACCCTTGTTTGGGGTGTGGAATTTAACAACCAAAGTATCACAACACTAAATAACCTATATTATAGAGAATAAACCTTTGTGACTAAAATTTTCGGAGCTTCTGGAGGATGGCATAATGGAAGCCGATTACCTTTCACGTAGACGACAATGGTTGTCCTCCAAGCATATGCATAGCCGAAACCTTGAAAACATTAGTACAAAACCATTACAACACGTTCTACATACATGACAGGATTTAATGAAGTATAAAGGTATAACTGAAATAACACTTAACTCCGGATGGGGAAATCCGACAACTTCTTTGTTGCAACCACCGCAAATCGTCCAGACCAAACAGGGGAGGAGGAGGCCAAATCTCCCTGATGGGTACCCATGCAAAAAAGGGGGGACCATCATTAGTAACAAGCATCCAAGATCAATCCAACTAATAATATAGAGAAATAATGCTTTCTGAAGAATTATACAAGCTGCATGATAGGTGTAAATATGAGGTTTAAGTCAATTAAATAAAGGACAAGAAAATAAAATTTCACCGAACTTTTAAATCTATCTAATACCATACGAATGTTTTAGAGAAAACATGAAGGAACAACACCACAATGAAGAATCCAGTTTTATACATCTTCGCCCTCATTTATCTTATGAGTAAGTGAGCACGAAGGAAATAGCCCGAGTTTTTCTTTAGTTACAGTTAGGGTCTGAGTAGTTCCTAATGGATAGCTTGATTTCTAACTATTCGGGAGGAACCTCGATGGGGAAACTTCAAAATTAAACACTTGTTGATAAGTTGGGAACCAAGAAAAGTGAAGAAAAACCCTTGTCCTTGTAGATGACAAGAATTAGTAATTAACTATCTACCAGTGAGATTTCAGTACCGAAAATAGATATACAGGGGGGTTGTTACAGAGCCCTAGTCAAAGAAACCCTGACCGGAACTCTACCGACGCACCGTGGGGAGATTCATGAAGAGGAAATTCAACAACGATTTCAGAGGAAGTCATATGAGCCATGGGTAAGTCATCATGCACGTGAGACGCTTGGGGAAAATCACGAGAACAATGAATGAAGCAGAAAAATAATCTTGTTGAACGACTGAGTATTTAATATGCAGGAAGATTGTCACTTACTGATAGTGACAATAGCCGAAAACACTCCATACTACCAAACCCCTTGCAGGTAAAGTCACAAACAATGCAAAGAAAATGCAAAACCCTTCCAAAAAACCAGACTCGCGAATGAGACAATGAACTTTGGCCACTACCCTCAACACAAAAAAATGCATGTTGAATGCAGTGGGTACAATAGGAGGAGTATGCCATGTGACCTGAGCATTTTGGTGTGCTTGGGTTCAATGAGGGTATAGGGTTGGCCTCGTTCATAAACCACCTCCTCAATGGTCGATCAAAGAATTTACTCCTGACTGTCTAGTACGTCCAGTCTTATTTATGAGGGCCGATCCAGGTCCTTTCAAGAACCTATGTATAGGATTGATCAACCCTAGTTCCTGCTAGTCTAGTTAAGTTACAATCTAACCTGGTAAGTTACAATCTAACCGTCCAATTTGGGGTGTGTTTCTAGTTAGAAAGTTGGTTAATTTAAGACGTGGGAAAGGATCCTCATCCAACCAAAGAATGGTCGAGGACGCCCTCATAATCCAGAAAACAAACCATGAAACACTTCAAATAATTCAAGATTAGTTAAGATTTAGGTTTGACTGCCTTTACCTTGTGTACAGAGTCATTCTGGGCCTTAGATTTAGGCTTTCACGTGTTAGAGGAATCATGTACTAGAGAAGAGAATGAGTTCTTAAGCATTAGAATGAGTTGTTTACACCTTAATACTTCACAAATGTTAGTAGGACTTCACAAAAAGGTAAACACTAGTCTATGGCTCTGGAATGCTAGAAAGATGTTTGAATATATGGGTATCATAGAATTTCATTAAGGATGTCGTCTTTTTTTATAAATATACATTAAAAAGTGTATAGCTTATTGCGCCATAGAAGAATTAATTTGATTCTTTATGACAAAAATGAGGAACATTACATATGGTATCAGAGAAAAAGGTTACAAGACTGGACCTAAACAAAGCCACATTAGTTGCTTAGCACATATTTCAATCTATGTAAAACTAATAAACCTTTTTTGTTACAGACTGAAAATTTTTATGTTTTGTGTGAACTATGGAAACTCAGGATGATGCAGAAATCAGAATGGAAGGAAATCCAGAATAGGGACCTCATAGATATCCAAGACAGAATAGTGATAGAATATATCCTATGAAAGTACTGGAAACAATGAGGAATCTTATTGTTGAGCTGTAGGTTTTCAAAGAAAACAATGAGAAAATGAAGAAAGAACATCAGGAACAACAAGAGATAAATGAAGTCCTATTGCGTAGTATAGTGACCAAGAAAATCCCAAAGGATGATAACCATGATGAAGAGGTCAGCAAAAGGGCCTCCAAGAACTCTGGGCTGGAAACAGAAAAAGGAGACAGTTTGTCTGAAGGAACACCTTCAGCTAAAGACAAAACTAAAACAAACAGAAAAAGAAAACAAGTAGACCACCTTGAAGGAGAATTTAAGAAGATTAAACCAACCACCTTTGATGGAGAATCAAGGAGAGGAGAAGAAGCTGAGGCATGGTTGTTGGACATCAAAAAATACTTCGAGATCTATAACTATTCCAACAATATGAAGGTCAGAATGGCCATCTACAATCTGAAAGGGAAGGCCAACATTTGGTGGAAAGACCTGAAATTGGCCAAGCACCTAAAGGAGAAATAGTTGGAATGGTATGACTTTAAGAAGTATTTCAAGAAACAATACCTTTCTGAAAGCTATTATGAAAGGAAAATGAAAGAATTTTATGAGTTATGACTTGGAAAAATGACAATGGAGGACCTTATAAATAAATTTATGGAACTACTAAGGTTTGTACCGTACATCCGGGAGGAGAAGGTAAAAATCTAGTGATTCTTAACCTATTTACCGCAGTATTCTAGGGACAGAATTGAGTTTGACAACCCCATATCCTTGAGTGAAGTATTCAGGAAAGAATGAATGTGCTATGAACAATATAAACAACGAGTAGAGTTTCCCAAAGCCTGGAAGGATAAGAAACAAGTTTGAATGAACCAACGGAAGAAGGGATACCAGCCAACTCCTTATCATAATGCAACAAAAATATTTTCGAGAAAGGATTTTCACTCCAATCATCTGAATACGCAAGGCAGTGGTAAATCGGTAAATCTGGGAATGAAGAAGTTTGGAGACAACTCCCACGAGCCATTAAAGTGTTGGGAATGTGGAGAACCTCATCTAAGGAAGAACTATCCACGTTTGATTTCAACTAACATAATTTTTGTTCATAATTTGCAGGAAGCCTCGACGATGGGAGACGTCAGCAGAAGCATGCATCAGATAAATGCAACCATAGATGGTCGACAAGCTGACCACCAGTCCTCAGTGGTAGAAATCGAAGGTAAAATCAATAACACTCGAATTTCTTTTTTAATTGACCCTGGACCTACGTTAAGTTGTATTACTTTTGATGTAGTAGAGTCAAATAAACTTAAGAAACTGAAGCATGCAAAATCGTGGCTTGTACAACTAGCGACAGGTACTAAAAGGAAATTAGTTGACTTTATTTCTAATTTTGAGTTCATCTTAGATGGTCAAAATATAAGAACAAATATGAACATCCTACCACTAGGATCTTACGATATGATTATCGATATGGATTGGTTGGAACAACACAAAGCGGTACTAGATTGTTATACAAAGATACTTAACTATAAAGACAATTTTGGTACTGCTAGAACAACCCAAGGTATACCAAACCCTGTATTAGTTAGACAAGTTTCA
>SNQJ01S0035631.1:175634-187411 GCA_010110895.2 Picea sitchensis | reverse complement strand
AAGCCAAAAAAGGACACGGGGAAGTGGTGTGAGTTCCATAAGATCTCCACCCACAACACAAGTGAGTGTCACACCAAGTAGTCACTGGTAGCTGAGTTGAAGGCTTCTGAATCAGATGCATGCTCTGACTCTAAACCAGCACCCGACAAGGGGAATGACAGGCGGAAGTAGATTATTGATGTGGAGCCCAACACCACCGTTGCCACCACGAAGATCCAGAAGGAGGAACTAGAATATCTAGAAGAGGCAGAGAGTCTCTTTCATTCCAAGATGTGGGTAAAGGGTTCCTCGTTGTAGTTCATTGTCAACAGCGCGAGGCAGAAGAACCTCATCTTGGTAGAGGTCGTTAGGCGGCTGGGCTTGTCGACCACAACACACCCACAACCATACACCATCAGGTGGTTGCACCAAGGACGGGACCTCTATGTCAGCCATCATGTAAATTCTAACCTTGTACAATATCTACTCCAAACAAATATTAAAAAAAGAATAGAAAAGATACAATGAAAAATACAAACATTACACAGAGATTTTTTCTGTGGAAACCCAAACCGGGAAAACCAACATATTCTATATTCATTCATTATGTTACAATGTTTACAATACAAAATACAAATAGGATCCAACGACATCCAAAACATTAACCCAATGACTTGTATTAGTCCAAAAACCTAATTCCTTAACCGGAAATAGAAAACCATTGACAAATAAACCATGTGCTGAAAAACCACCTAAATATAATGTGGTCCCGATGCATAAAACATTTTTCAACCCAAAGTTGGAGTTTCTCCATTCTTGGTTCACCTTCCTTGTGTCCTCATCATGAATTTCATGGGATACATATTCACTTTTAGGTGTCCTCTCTATTAGGAAATTTTTCAATCCTTCCATGATCTCCCCTTTTAAACCCTCCATCATCTCTTGTAGTTCATCTTTTGTTACTGTCTTCTTTTCTAAATCATTTATGTCCTTACGCATTTCTTCACCTTCATAAAGAGTCCATGTAGGATTGTCTAGAGTCTTATTTGGTGCAGAACTTCCCTTTTTGGGTGGCACGTTGGCCAAGTATCACTTTTGAACCTTGATTTTGAGGTGGTTCTACTAGACAATCTTTCTTCTTCTTTATCTCCAAAGTTTCAGCCCTTCTGGGTATGAAACCTTATTTTTTGTAGTTCTCTAATATTTCTTATCTGCAATGTCACAGGTCTGATCAAAATTAGATGTGCGAAGTGGAATTTATGGTAACTTCCCCACAACTTGCTCATTTTTGGCCTTTCAAGGAAATCTCACTTGTATAGCTTCCATGCAAAAAATAATTGATATACAATTCTGAAACTCATACCAGATATACTATAGACTGTCAAATATCCAATGCAACCAGTATCACTCTATTTGGGTACTCTAGAAAGAAGTTATGATTGTTTTACCTGGACCACCTTCTTGAGACTAGTCAATAGGACTAGTGAGATACCCTATCTTCCACAGGGTGTATCTACAAATGTAAGATGACCGAGATGCTAAAATTTTTACCACAACCACCTTACTAATCTCTTCGAATATCCTCTAGAGTTCAAGGTCTTAAAAGTTATAGAAAAAACTTTATAGCGAACATTCCACAATGACTCAATTCAGGATGATTCCATAACCCTGTCTTTCACAAGTTGTATCTTCGAAATTATAAGGACTCAAGAGATGAAATTTTAACCCAACGTACCTTGATCCGTATTACAAATATCCTCCACTCTGTTCCTTCTGAAACGTTGTAGAAAAAAAATTATAGTGAAAATTCCAAGGTGTCTTAGATGTAGCAGCGAAACCCCAAGACCTTGAGCTCTGATGCCATATGTTAAGAACCAAATATCAACATAGCATAGAAAAACCTCGGAATAATTACTCAATGCCTTGAAAAAGAGAGAAATTCATATATTAAGCCTCTTCGAGGGGGAAACTCAAATTTCAAGCCTCTTCGAGGGGGAAACCTCTGTATGCCCACATAAATGTACAATTACAAGATAATTCCAAATGAAAATGTCTCCTTGGTATATATAGGAGACTAGGAGGTATAATTACAACTAATGGAATAAATCCGACATAAATAAAATAACATTACTAATGTAATATGCCCAAATTAAGGGGTAAGAGTCATTATTTAGGGCTTAAGAAGGAGAATATTGAAGGAAGTTAAAGATTTTGGGGACAAAAATCTTGCAAATGGGGAGGTGTGGTCTGAATTGTATCATCACCAAACAATCTTTGTAATCTATGTAATAATAATTTCATTTTTTTTTGGGCAAAGTTGAAGAAAATTGTAGAATTCAATTGGAAGTTGAAGTGAACCATTGTGATGGTTGTCCTTCCAAGGTATGCCATTAAAAATTAATGTAGTCGAGAAGAAGGGAATTCAATGGAGAGGAGAGATGCGAAAGAAATGAAGGACAATAAGATAGATGAGAGATCAAAGAAGCACTCTTCTTGATGATCAAAGGATAAGATGACATTGAGTTTCTCCCCCAATCAGTGAAGATTGTTGTTGAGTCATGGCCATTTGTAAATTTCCTACAAGTGAGTAAACAAACACTACATATGTGTATAGATCACCCTTGTGTAATCAATCTATTTCTTAATAGAATCCCAAATCAACCTAATTTTCTTCAAGTTGGGTTTTGAGAAGCATCTTGATATCTTTGTGTGTTATTTAGTTTTATGTAGAGTATTTTGGGTGACATTATTATTTTCATTTAGGGTGTATTTTAATTGTTGGTTGCACACATGGTTATGATGTAGAGTTCCATCTTATAATTCTTTTAATTCTATCAAAACCCAATTCCATTAGTATTTAATAAATGCCAACAACTCTCTATTCTCCTCATTTAAGAGGAGAAGAGAGACCTCATTGAAGAGGACTCATCCAAGGTTATTTTTAATTTTAAAGATTTCATTTAATTTTATTACATAGGATATCTATGTTGGTGAAATGGATAGGCCTTTAGGGAATTCATAAATATTTTTAAGGGAATAATTCAAGTCCTTCGAGGGAATCATATAGTTTTATTTCGTTTCTTTGGTAAAAATTGGTCTCTAGACTTTCTTAGACTTCTCTTTCTTTCTATTTATATAGTATATTTTTTTCCCCTTTTAATTAGGGCTTTGTATCTATTTATCTTTACAAATTTTAAGGATTCACCCAAAACATCCCTAATGGTAATGGTTGGTCCTTATATTATTCTTTTTATGAAAAACCTATATGTATTTAAGTTCTTAATGGAAGTAAATAAAATTATAATAAAGGTGTTCAATATTGTTATTATTTGATAAGAGATCTAATTTATTATTTAAATATTTTAAAAATATATCAACCTTATTTTTGTTTTTTGTGATCAAGTGAATTAAGTGAGGAATATTTTCCCCTTGAATACATGTCAAACCTTGAACTTTATTTGATAAGGTATTTAATTTATTATTTAAATCTTTTAAAAATAGAATAACTTAAAAAGAAATCATCTCTTGTCTTCCATCTTGTAGTAGAGGTATGAAGAAGAATCAAGGGAGTGGAAGATTTTGGGGAACACAACCTTGCAAATGGGGAGGTGTGATCCATATTAGATCCATAATAAAATTTCTTTGTAAACTTTGTAATAATAATTTAATTGATTTTTGGGAAAAGTTGAGGAAATGTCCAAAATTCACTTCGAAATTGAAATGAACCATTATGATGGTTGGCCTTCTAAGGAAAACCATTAAAAATGAAGGTTTTGGATAACAAGATAATTAAATGGAGAGGAGAGATGAAAATAAAATAAAGAAGGGTAGTAGCCAAGATGAGATGTTAAAGATGTAGCCTCTTTGATGATGAGAGGAGAATAAGACATTGATTCTATCCCATTATGAATGGATATTGTTTCTGAGTCATGGAAATCTATAAATCAATCGTGAGCAATAATACAATAAAATCCCCAATCAACCTAGTTTTTTTTCGAGTTGGGTTTCAAAGAATATCTCATTATCCATGTGTATTTTCTAATGTTATGTGAAGTGATTTGGGTGAGAATATTCCTCTCATTTATGGTGCATTTTTATTGTTGGTTTCAAAAATGGTTATAATGAATATTTTCATCTTGTAATTCTATTAATTCACTTAAAAATCAATTCTACTAGTATTTAATAAATGCAAACAACTCTTTATTATCCATGGTCCATTATACTCATATATTGAAGATCAATGGTTGTCATGTCAAATCTATTTCACTTGAATATGAGGTTTGCAAATTGTTTTAATTGATTTTGATGGACTTTGAGGCATTTTTAGTATTGACAAGGATTTTTAGTTTTTCCTAGGTCATTCCCCTCTACTTTTAGCAATGTTTTTTTCTACTGGGTGAATTGTTGGTGAGGAAAGTGTTGTGTTTTCACATTGAAATAACATCATAGATTCCTACTACAATTTGGAAGTGATAGAGTTGTACAATATTGTGTGAAAACAATATTACAATCAACTAAGAAGTGAACCAATATGAAACATAGTAGTAATTATTTCCATTGGTTTTCATTCAACTAGCCTACATTTTGTTCACTATATTTTCGAACTAAGCATTATAACCAATCAACAAAAAACATGTGAAGAGGGATGATCTAAGCCTATTTTTTATTGCAAAGACCTCATTTAATTATATTTGACTCAGTATCTATGTTGCTAAAATGGATTGGTTATAGGCCTATGATTTACAAATCATAATTTATCAGAGTAGTTGCATCTTTAGTTGTGGAATGCTTTCCAAAAATTTCAAGTAAACATTGCATACCTTATCATGGGTAAATACAAGAAAGAAATGTTGGAATACTTAAGGGCCAACAACGCTCAACTTTGAGAAGAGAATGAAAAATTAAAAGAGAAGGTCCAGATGTTCAACCAAATGGAGAAGAACCTTAAGACCTCTGCCAAACTTTAATGTTTATTGAAAAAAATATTTCCCACCTCTAGGACTCCATCATCACGAGGGAAGAATTATACAAGAGAATATTATATCTCTTGCAATTGGACGAGAAATTCACTCAACTAGATAAATGGCAAGATGAGAGGTTCACATAAGTGACTTCTCATCTAAACTAGGATTTGGAAATTAAGGAAGAGGCCTTAAAGATGCTACCAGTATCTCTCAAAAATACTAAGGAATTCATTTATGTTTCCACTACATAAGCTAGCACCATGACATAGTCAAGCATGGTAAACTCACCTTACATGACCCTTCCTCAAGATACCTTTGGTGACTTTGAAAAGCACACTAGAGGCATCGGTTCCAAGTTGATGAGGAAAATGGGATATGATGGCCAAGTGATAGACAATGAAGGAAAGGGATTTTGATCCTCGTTGTATCTCAATAGATGGCCAAGAATGAAATCCTAGTATTAAATGGACAAGAATCCAACAAAAGTTATCCCAAACAACTTTTGTCAAGAAAAGAGGAACTGGAAAAGAAGAGATTTCCATGAAGGAAATTGTAGCTAGAAAATGAGAATACACCAAGACACTCAAATATTTTTACAACAACTTGGAATGGGACATCAAAGAGATGATGTTTCCATCTATATCCACTTCAAATCCTCGAGGACCAAGAAACCAAGACAAAAAGAATCATCACAAAGTGAAAAGTTATGGAATAATATATTTGGCTCATTTTTGTGGCGATAAAATGGGTGACAAGGCTAGCACTTTTTTGCACTCCAGAAGGCTAAGAAACTCATGCAAAAACTATTTCTAGTATTGTGTACTGATTGGACAATGGGAGCCCAAATCTTGGAGAATTCACCGAAAACTCCACCGCAAGAACCAAACAACCAAGAAGAAATCTTGGAGAGTCAAGGTCAAGGGGAATACTGATCTTCGTTCACTTAGCACAAGGAGAAGTCATTTCCTCACAACCTATTGCATAAACAAATATCATTTCTAGCCATGAGATGGAAAACATGTTTATGCTAAAGTAATCTTCTATTCATCTCTTATCTTCCATCTGCAGTGGAGGCACCCTTTCTTAGAGATTTGCTAGACAAAGGAAGAAAAAGAGAAGATTGAAGGGAGTTGAAGTTTTTAGGGACCAAAAGACTGCAAATGAGGAGATGTGATCTAAATTTCATCGTCACCAAAATCGCTTTATAAAAATTGTAATAAGAATTTAATTATTTTTTGGACCAAGTTGAAGTTCCATAATTCACTTGGAAGTTGAAATAAACCATTGTCATGGTTGACTTTCCAATCCAGGGCATTCAAAATAAATGTTGTGGAGAAGAAGGCCATTCAATAGAGAGGAGACATGCAAAGTATATGAAGAAGGGAAGTATCATAGATGAGAGCTTAGAGAAGAAGTCTCCTTGAAGTTTGGAAGAGAAGAAGGCATTGATTTTGTCCCACAATCAATGGGTATTGTTGTTGAGTCATGATCATCTACAAATTTTTTGCAAGTGAGTATCAATACACTAAAGTTTTCTATATTTGACCCTTATATAATTAATTTCTTGCTTAATAAAATCCCCAATCAACCTAGTTTTCTGGGTGACATTATCATGGTCATTCATTATACTCAAAGATTGAAGATCAATGGTTTTCATCTCAAAGTTATTACACTTCTATAGGTGGACTATTTGGACTATTTTTTTTTCTCTAAGTCATTCCCCTCCCCTCTCATTAAATTTGTTTTCTACTAGTAGAATTCATGATTAATCAAGTGGTGTGTTTGCACATTGAAAGAATACCATAGATTCCTACTTCATTTTGGCATTGATAGAGTTGTCGAATGTTGTGTGAAATTGAGATTGTAAGAAATTGAGTAGTAAACCAAATCTGAAACAAAGTAGACATGCTTTCCATTTGCTCACATTCAATTGACCTAGACATTTTTTACTAGATTTTCAAACTAAGAATTGTAACCAATGAACAAAGAACATGTGAAGAGGCATCATCCAAGGTTATTTTTAATTACATAGACTTTATTTAGTTTATGTTGGTGAAATGGATAGGCCATTAGGAAATTCATAAAGTTTTTTAAGGTAGGAATTCAAGTCCCTCAAGGAAAGCATATTGTTTTTTTTTTAATTTTACTAGTGAAAATTTAACTCTAACATTTCTTAGAGTTTAACTTAAATAAGCCCAAAAGCTTCTCTTCTTTCTCTTTATATAATATTTTTTTTTTTCTTTCAATTAAGACTTTGTATATATTTTCACCGGATGGGTAGCTAGTGCGAGACATATGGCACTCAGAGGAGGCGCGAAGTGGCCAGCAGGGAGATGGCCATGTGACTAGAGCATGGAATACCACACCGCCACCCCCATGCATTTAATCCTCGCTCATGACGGCCGATGCACCATTACTCTTGGTGCGCCCGACCTCATCCCACTGTCCCTTCAATGGAACAACTCCATGAAGTTGTATTTACTCTGTGCATGCACCATCACCTCCTTCTACTACCTCAAAGTCGTGCCTCCTACTAGTTACATTTGCAGAGGATCCCTCCCTTCACTGAGCTCCCTTGCAACCTGCTTTACCTCCAACTCCACCTCTTCTACCTGTGTTTCCCCCCTTGCACCTTATTTCTCCCTCGGCACTGTCGGAATGCTAAGGTAAAGAGGCAAATCAAGGTGTGGCTCGACGTGGTATCCAAGTCGTCCATAGGTGGTTCTAAGTCTGCCACCTGCACCATGATCCCTTAAGTCTCCTGGATCATCTTCCTCGCACTCCTCTTCGTCAAAGTATGGACAGGGGCCTAGTGACCTCCCGATCCTCTCCTCCCCCTTCACTACCCTGTTGGAATGGCTGGCCCTCTTCGATAATTCACTGGGTTTCCACCCAAGGCCCTCCTTCAATATGGCCTCATCCTCTGTGTCGCCTCCTGTAGTCCCACCAAATTCATCAGTGAGTGCATCCAGCCCACAAGAGAACTCCTTCACTCAGCATCACTCGAGAGCGATACCAACTCTCCAAGGACCTCAGCCAGGGATGCACTCCTTCTCAGACTCAATACCAAACTCGCAGCTGCAGGATAGCTTCGCTATCCTATAAGGTCTGGTTTTTGATTTGCGACAAGGCCTCGACGACCTTCAGTTTCAACTAGAAGTCTTTGACAAAAAACCCTCTACGCTCCTGCAAGTTCTCTCCACTCTCCAGGGGGCTTCCACTCTACACCAGATGCAGGCGAAGCAACAACAGATGCACACAGAGGTGACTCAGGGGATGGTGGAGCACAAGCTACAGGGGTTGGAAACTCAAGCTTGGCCATGGATGAGGAAGGCACATGATGACTGTCGCAACCTCACTGGCACGTCCGCTCACAGGATCTTCTCTTCCTTCAGCCCGAAGAGTTGAAACTCTCTTCAAATCCCTTATCAAGACTTTCGAATACCCACAGGACTCTCCTTATGATCTCCCTTTGTTTATCAGGAAATTGGACCTCGCAGGATCGCGAGTCCTGAACTCACGGGGTCAGTCCTTACAAATCCCCGAACCCCGATGAATATCCACCCACGTATTCCTTGCTCTTGTCGGGAATTCTCCCATCAGTAAATCGACACTTGCGTTGTCGTGATCCACTGTCCTCACGGATCCCCGACTCTCGATGGCTCAGTCAACGCTGACCCTCTCCCACTTTATCAGGACTTTGGCTCTTCCGCGACTTCATTGCTCGCGACTCCTAGCACTCGGTTCTCCAACTCCCGAGTCCTGATGTGTCGAGACACCGGTACCCTCTTGTCGCGCTTTTGCAACCTCGTGTCCTCGCAACTTTTGATGCAATTCCTTGCAGTTCCAACTCATGAACCTCTGAGTTCGCGATATACTGATGCCACTTGGCGTTAGCTCCCTATGAGGGTTTCCCTTCCGACACCTGTCCTCCACTACGTCCTTAACGTCGTCGGGAAATCGCGTATCGGGATATCGCGATTCCCATTGTCATGTGCACGGGACTTTCAATTCCCTGTTCCCCGACTCCTCGGGATCTCCTAACACACGTCCCTGCAGACGAACGGGTATGATCCTATCGGGATATCTCTACTCGTGATATCGCGATCTTTGTTGCAATCTCCTGGAACTTTAACTCGCAATTTCCCGATATGCGATGTCACATGCAGATTCAACAGTTTCTCCTACCCCGAATCGACGACCCTGCTCCTTCCTGAGTTTCAAACCCTCGGACGCTCTTGCCGTAAACCACTTGCACCTCCGCAAGATCCTACGACCCTCGGGACTTCGCGAAATCTTCTCAAAGGATTTCGACTGTTCGTTCTTCCTTTACTAATTCTGCGAGATGAAACAAGTGTTTTCTCCACGAAGACTTGTCCACCTGCACGCAAGCTTTCAACACTTGCTCGAACACTTCAATTCACAATCCATTTGCACAATCCCTTGACGAATTCGAAGGTCTACTCCTCCTGGGCTTGTTCTCGACTTCTCAAGTCCTTCAGAGAATTTCTTGCACACACTCCTTGCGGCAAATCTTCAACAACGTCTAACTGTTGAAGTCTTTTGACCCTGCGCACTCCTGCAGCATCAGTCTTTCAATATTTTTCTCATAATCGTAACTCTGAGGATTTTCCTTGGCCTGCGCACTCCTTGCACGACACTGTGCCTAACTGCACCCTCGAATAAATGAGAACAAAAGTTATCTCTAATTGAACCCTTCTGTCAACGCACTCCTTGCAGACAAATTCGACTGCACTCCTTGCAGGAATTTTCTGGTTCAAAATAGAGAAACAATTGAAACTAATTTCTCCTTCCCTTCAGACTTCAAGTTCACCATGAAATCACATACACAACATATAAAAGCAAATGTATGATAGGAAATAAACATTCATGAGTACAACAACAACGTACACAGAGAAACAACACAAACCATGGATTTGAATCAATTCTTCTTTTATTAATTCAAATGTCTGTACATGGGTGTTCTTCACACAGTTCTCTTCTTTCTCTTCTCTTCTTACTCCTGCTCTCGATATGTTACATTGATACAATGAGGGTGTCTATATCCGTTTTCCCTCTTGGGCTCTAAACTACCAAATCTAGACTTAAAATCCTATCTACCAGCATTAACTAGATTAAATGCCGACTATCTACGAAAGGACGAGAGCTTAAAGGCTCAAGGTCCAATATAATATACGAATGAGCCTTCATAAATGGTTCATTAAAGACTTGTGCAACAATCCCAAAGTATTTTCAAAATTTTGGGTTGGTTTGTCCAGCTGATCTCCGCTTGATGTGTTGGCTTGCTTGATGAGTTGGTGATGCTCCTGCATCATATTCCTCGGCTTGAAAACTTTCATGGGCTCCTATTCATGAGCTCCTGCACGGTCTGTCCATGCTTTTGTATCTCCGCTTCTGTCTCCCAGCTGGCATCTTCCATTGGATGATTCTTCCACTTGACCAGGTACTCAAAGTATTCTTTTCTCCTAGTATTCTTACCCACTCTCTTGTCCAGTATGCATTCCATCTGTGGCTTTTCTGCAATCGACATCTGCTTCTTCCACTGGACTTCTGGCTGTTCATCACTTCCATCTCCTTCTTCCTCAGCCTTATATGGATATAAGTCTGAGACATTGAATGTCAGAGATATCCCGATGCCATCTGACAATTCAATTTCATACGCATTCTCTCCGAATTTCTTCAGGACCTTGCAGGGTCCGATTTTCTTCATTTTCAGTTTGTTGTATGTTCCCCTCAGGAACCTTTCCTTCCTCAAATGTGGCAGAACTAGATCACCAACTTCAAACTGAAGTTATCTTCAGTGTTGATCTGCTCTGTGCTTATATTCTTGACTTGAATCAATCAGTCATTGCTTCACTCTGCTGTGAAGTTATTTCATCGCCTCGATGAACTCTTCTACACTAGAACTACTAGTAGCAGTTGGTTCTGAATCCCTGAATTCAGAAACTCCTCTCGGCTGTATCCCATATACAACCTGAAATGGACTTTTACCTGTACTCCGGTTCACTGAATCGTTGTACGCAAACTCTGCCTGGGGTAATATTTGATCCTAGCTGCTGTGGTGTTCTGTCACCAAGCTTCTCAGCAAGTCTCCCAGACTTCTGTTGACTACTTCTGTTTGTCCGTCTGTCTGAGGATGAATTTTTTATCCCTGTCCGAAACAATACTTTTCGGCAATCCATGAAGTCAAATGACCTCTTTGAAAAACAAATTTGTGATGTGAGTTGCATCGCTGGTCTTCCGGCATGGAATGAAGTGTGCCATCTTTGAAAACCTGTCCACCACCACAAAGATCGAATCAACACCTCTTTGTGTCCTCGACAAACCCAATACAAAATCCATGCTAATTTCATCCCACGGCCTCTCGGGTATGGGTAATGGTTGATAGAATCCCGCATTCTGCTTCCTACCCTTTGAATGCTAGCATATTCTACATTTGTCGACAAACTTCTTGACTTCTGACCGCATCCCTGGCCAAAAGTATGCTTCGCTCAGCTTTGCAAATGTCTTGTCATGGCCAAAATGCCCTGCCAATCCACCACTGCGCTTCTCTTTTAGCAGATTCTCCCTCATGGAGCAATTCAGAATACACAGATGATTGCCTCTGAACAACAATCCCTCCTAGACCATGTAATCTATCCAAGGACTTCTGTCTCTAAGAACTGGATTCTCAGCTGCTTCATATGCTTCTCCAAAATCTGCATCTCCTGCATACATATCCCTGAGATTTTCAAAACCCAACGTCTTGACTCGGAATTCCTGCAACAACAAACATTTCCTGCTCAAAGCATCAACCACTTTGTTAGCAGTACC
>SNQJ01S0035631.1:160230-175584 GCA_010110895.2 Picea sitchensis | reverse complement strand
GGACAAGTTTACAGTCAGCGTTGGGGACTCAGTTGAACTTAAGCACAGATTATCATCCTAAAACAGATGGGAAAACTGAGAGAGTAAATCAAGTCATGGAAGACATGCTTAGGATGTATGTTGACGCAACCGCACTCCTCGGAGCACGACCGCTCTCACAGGACCTTCTCACTCCATGGCCCGAAGAACTCAAATGTTCTTCTAATTCCCTATCAGGAAATATACACCCACAGATTCTCTTCTCTCGTGCGATCCCCCCTTTCCTTGGCTTATCGTAGGATCATAACTCGTGGCTTCGCAAGTTCACTATCGATCATTGGGCTCTCGAATCCCTGAGACCCGATGGCTTCGATCAACGCTGACTTTCTCTCACCTTGTCGGAACTTTTGCTCTATCGCGATTTCGCAACTCGCGATGTTATGCACCCTGAATCGTCGACTCCCGATACCCGATGCGCCGAATCTCCAATGTGCACATGTGGATTGACCTTTCCACACCCCATCACTTCGATCAGGATTTCGAAATTCATGGTATCGCGAACCCTGATTTCAAAGGATTCGGGACTTACCTTTTCCCGATCCCCGATACTATGCCACCTGTCCTCCACTATCTCCTATTGTGGCCCACACGACTCCCCGTCGGGATATCGTGGATCGTGATTCTGAGTTGAAAGAGTTTCTTGCCCTTGAAAACTCCAATTCTCCGATCTCCGACCTCTCGGGATCTCCTGACACGCGTTCCACACAATAGACGGTTCTGATCCTGTTGGGATATCGCGGATCGCGTTGTCGCAATTCTCGTTGCGATCACTCGGAGATTCAACTCGCGATTGCCAGCTATCCAATGTCACATGAAGATTCGACGGCTCCTTCTGTCTTGGATCGACGGCTCTGCTCCCTCCCGAGCTTCGAACTCCTGGATGTTCTCACCGTAACCTCCTAGCACCTCCATGAGATCGAACGGTCCTCGTAACTTCGTGAAATCTCCTCAGAGGATTTCGATCATCCGTCCTTCCTAATGGATTTCTGCAAACTAAACAGAGTACGTCTTCCCACGAAGACTTATTCTCCTACACGCAAGCTTTCAACGCTTGCTCGAACACTTAAATGCACAACCCCTCAGTGAAATCCCTCGATGAATTCGAAGGCCTACTCCTCTTGATATTTTCCACAACTCCAAGTCTCTTAGAAAAAGAGAACTCTTTGCACACACTCCTTGCGGCAAACCTTCACCCTCGATTGAGTGTAGAGGTCTCTCGACTCTGCGCACTCCTGCAGCAGCAGTCTTCGATGATTCGCTTAGAATTGTAACTCTGAGACTTCTCCTTGGCCTGTGCACTCCTTGCACGGCACTGTGCCACTGCACTCCTGATATGAATAGAAACAAAAGTTACCTCTAATTGAACCCTTCAGTCAACGAACTCCTTGCAGACAAATTCGACTGCACTCCTTGCAGGAATTCTCTGGTTCAAAATAGAGAAACAATTGAAACTAATTCCTTCTTCCCTTCGGACTTCAATTCAACCATGAAATCACATACACATCATATAAAAACAAGTGTATAACAGGAAATAAACATCCATAGCATATCCACATCAACATACAGAGAATCAACACAAACCATGAATTTGAATCAGAGTTCTTCTATTAATTCAAATGCCTATACATGGGTGTTCTTCACACAGTTCCCTGCTTGCTCTTCTGCTCTTCATCYARAATGMTTGGTAATGCTACTTCTATGTTACAATGTACAAAGGAGGGTGTCTATATCCGTTTTCCCTCTTGGACTCTAAGCTATCAAATCTACAATTTAAATTCCTATCTAACTGCATTAAATCTATTAAATGTCGACTATCTACCTAAAGGACGAGAGTTATCCGCTCAAGGTCCATTACAATACACAAGTATGACATCTCTTAAATGAATCATTTAAGATCGCGCAACAATCCCAAAGCAATTCAAAATGTGTGTTGGCTTATCCAGTTGTCTTATGCCTTCGCACTGGCTCGCTTGATGGTTTGGTGGTGCTCCTGCATCATACTCCTCGGCTTGAAAACTTTCATGGGCTCCTATCCATGAGCTCCTGCACGGTCTGTCCATGCTTTTGTATCACTGCTTCACTCTCCCAACTGGCATCCTCCACTGGATAATTCTTCCACTTGACCAGATAATCATAATATTGCTTCCTCCTGGTCTTTTTACCCACTCTCTTGTCCAGTATGCACTCCATCTGTGGCTTCTCTGCAACTGGCAATTGTTTTATCCACTGGATCATTGGTTCCTCAGCTCCAGCCTCTGTTTTCCTGGCCTTGTATGGGTATAAGTCTGCAACATTAAATATCAGAGATATTCAGATGTCATCCAGCAACTCAATCTCATATGCATTTTCTCCAAATCTTCTCAAGACCTTGCATGGTCCGATTTTCTTCATTTTCAACTTATTGTATGTTCCCCTTGGGAACATTTCCTTCCTAAAGTGTGCCAGAACTAAATCACCAAATTTAAACTGAAGTTGTCTCTGATGTTGATCTTCTCTGCGCTTATTCTCCTGGATTGATTTCAACAACCTCTCCTTCACCTGACTGTGAAGTTCCTTCATTGCCTCAGCAAATTCTTCTGCACTAGCACTGCTAGTCACAGTTTGTTCTGAATCTCTCAGTTCAGAAACACCTCTCAGTTGTGTGCCATACACAATCTGGAATGGACTCTTTCCTGTGCTCCTGTTCACTGAATCATTGTATGCAAACTCTGCTTGTGGCAATATGTTATCCCAGCTGCTATGGTGCTATGTCACCAAGCTTCTCAGCAAGTCTCCCATACTTCTGTTGACCACTTCTATTTGTCCATCCGTCTGTGGATGATAAGTAGAACTAAACACCAAGTTAGTTCCTATCTTCTTCCATAGCGTCCTCCAAAAATGCCCTATGAATTTTGTGTCCCTGTCCGAAATTATGCTTTTCGGCAATCCATGAAGTCAAACGATTTCTTTGAAAAACAAATTTGCGATATGAGTCGCATCGCTAGTCTTCTGGCATGGAATGAAATGTGCCATTTTAGAAAACCTATCCACCACCACAAAGATGGAATCAACACCTCTTTGTGTCCTCGGCAAACCCAATACAAAATCCATGCTGATCACCTCCCATGGCCTCTCTGGTATGGGAAATGGCTGATAAAACCCCGCATTCTGTTTCCTCCCCTTCGAATGCTGGAAAACTCGACATCTGTCAACAAATCACTTGACATCTACTCACATCTCCGGCCAAAAATATGACTCATTCAGTTTAGCGAAATTTTTTTCATGGCCAAAGTGTCCTGCCAATCCACCACTGTGTTTCTCCTTCAACAAGTTCTCCCTCATGGAGAAATTTGGAATACACAGTTGATTGCCTCTAAACAACAATCCCTCCTGGATCATATAATCTATCCAAGGGCTTCTGTCTCTGAGAACTGGATTCTCAGTTGCTTCATACACCTTTGCAAAATCTGCATCTCCTGCGTACATGTCCCTGAGATTTTCAAAACCCAATGTTTTGACTCGGAATTCCTACAGCAACAAACACTTCCTACTCAGAGAATCAGCCACTTTGTTAGCTGTACCAGAAATATGCTTAATCACAAATGTGAAATTCTACATATACTCTACCCATTTTGCATGCTTCTGATTCAACTTCTCCTGTTGAGTCACAAACTACAATGCGTGGTTATCACTATACAAAACAAATTATTTCAGGATCAAGTAATGCCTCCACTTATTCAGTGCTTGTATGATAGCATAATATTCTTTATCATACGTGGAGTACTTTAGTTACGCCTCATCCAGCTTCTCGCTGAAATATGCAACTGGTCTGTCTTCCTGACTCAAGACCGCTCCTATGGCAAATCCGCTTGCATCACATTTCACCTGAAATGTTTTCTGAAAATCCGGCAACACCAACACCGGTTGCTCCGTGATCTTCCGCTTCAACAGGTTGAAGCTCTTCTCAGCCTCTGCTATCCAATGAAAAGATTTATGCCGCTTCTTCACTGTGTCCATCATCGCTGCGCTAATTCCACTGAAATTCCTGATGAATTTCCGGTAGAAACTAGCCAAACCATGAAAACTCCTCACCTCGAATACATTCCTCGGCGATGGCCAATTCTTGATCACTTCCACTTTATTCAAATCCATCTTCAATTCATTCGCCGAAATAACAAAACCCAAGTATATGAGCTCTTCCTTCATAAATGAGGACTTCTTCATGTTTATCAACAGCTTCTCCTGATGTATCTTCCTCATCACAATGGCCAAATGCTTCAGATGTTCAACCTCTGATTTACTGTAAATTAGTATGTCATCCAAATAAACAATGACAAATTTCCCGATGAATTCCCTTAGGACTTCATTCATCAACCTCATAAAAGTACTTGGTGCATTCGTCAAACCAAACGGCATGACTAACCACTCATACATTCCTTCGTTGGTTTTGAAGGTTGTTTTCCACTCATCGCCTTCCCTCATGCGAATATGGTGGTATACGCTTTTCAAATCTATCTTTGAAAAATATTTTTCCCCACTCAGGCAGTCCATCAGATCATCCATTCTCGACAATGGAAATCTGTACCTGATGGTTATCTTATTTATCGCTCTGGAATCGGTACACATTCTCCAGCCTCCATCCTTCTTCGGACTGAGTATTGTCGGAACAACACATGGGCTTAAACTTTCCCTGACCAGACCTTTATCTAACAGTTCCTGTACCTACCTTTTAACCTCTTCATTTTCTTGCGGCATCAACCTGTACGCGGCTTTGTTCGGAAAACTAGCTCCTGGTATGAGATCTATATGATGACTCACACTCCTCATTGGTGGAAACAAATGAGGTAATTCGTCCACTATGATGTCAGCGAACTCTTCCAGTAGTTCCTGAACCTCATCTAGTAGATCATCCACTCTTGTGCTAGTCAGAACGATCCTCGGCTTTCTGACCACAAAGAATTGTGGATCTTCCTTCTTCTCTGTCTCTGTAAGAAGCTCCTTCCCACTCATGAGAAGTATTGTATTACATACTTCCAGATTCACCTCCTTATCCTTTATCGGAAGCAACATATGGGTTCTCCCATTCTTCTCCTGGGTATATGTGTTCATTCTCCCATCATGAATCACATTTATGTCATATTTCCATGGTCTACCCAGCAATAAATGACATACATCCATAGGAATGACATCACAGAGTACTTTATCATTATACCCTCCTATATTGAATTCAACTAAACACTGTTTAGTGACACTTACCTGATGTCACTTCTGTAGCCATGAAACTTTGTATGGACTGGGGTGATCAGTTGTCTCCAGCTCCAGCTTCTCTACCATCTCGTTTGAAATGAGATTATCCGTGCTATCGCTGTCCACAATAACCTTTCATACCCTATCCTTGGTTTTGAAAGATGTTCTGAACAGTCTGGTTCTTTGAGCTGAGTCCTCCACCTCCTTTCTGGGTGTTAAGAGAACTTTACGCATCATCAGCGACCTTCCGCCTTCTGCGTCTTCGGTCTCCACATCCCGCCTTTGTGCCTCAGTGATGTGAGCTTCTCCTATGTCCTTCTTTTTCTCTAGACACTCGAATGACCTGTGCCCATTCTTCCCACATGTAAAGCATGTGATTACTCCACCTTGGCCTCTTCCTCTACCTCTGGTACGAGGAAAAGTGTTTGCGTCAGCATAATCTCCCCTTAATTCATTATGTTTCCCTCTATGTTCAACATATGGCCCTCTCTGTGAGGTCCCACCTCTTTCTACCTTACCCTGAGGTTTCCTCCATTCCTCCTTGGGATTCTGGTATTTATCTTGGGTAAATGCCTTGCCTCTGGGCTAACTCCTGCCTCACCCTCGCTGACCTTGCTTACGGCTCAACTTCTCTTCTGCTTTCAGAGCCATCTGATAAGCATCCTCTACCGTCCTAATGGTAACCATGCTCAATTCATCCTGAATGTTGTATATCAGACCATTCAGATACTTGGCAACCTTTTCATCATCGCTCTCCTGATGACCTTCTCTGATGTTCAGTCGATAGAATTCCTCAATGTATTCTTTCACTGTCATCAGCTTATGTCTCAGGTTCTGCATCCTCCTGAACAGATTAATTTGATAGTCTCTTGGGATGAACTTCGCCTTCATCTTCACGATCATTCGGTCCCAACTTTTGATCTTCTGCTTGCCTTTGCAGCGTCTGTCATCTTGAAGCTCGTCCCACCATAATGTTGCATGTCCTTTCAAGCGCGTAACAACATGCTTGACTTTCTTATCCTCTTTGATATCTTCATAATCGAAGTAGATATCAAGAGCTCTTATCCAATCCAGTAGCTCTTCTGCATCCAGATTTTCCTCATAGACTGGAATGTCCATCTTGGCCTTTGCACCCATTCTGGAAATGGCTTTAATCAATCATGCAGTTGATGCATCTTCGGCTACAACTTCCTCCTCGCGTTTAGCCTCTATTTCACTGTCGAAATCACTAAGATCTCTTGTACTAGCTGTGCGTCTCTGAGGTATCTCCATCTCCTCGAGTCTTGCTCTGAGATCTCTCATCTATCTTTCCATTTCTGGATTTCCTATCGGCCTGCCTCTTCTCCGCACCTCTCTATCCTCTGGATTGGGTGATTGTCTCTCTCTTCTGGGAGGCATGGTGAACTTCTTCTTTTCTGCTATAGAAAGAAAAGAACTTCTTGTGATCTGATACCACAACTGATGCAACCGCACTCCTCGGAGCACGACCGCTCTCACAGGACCTTCTCACTCCACGGCCTGAAGAACTCAAATATTCTTCTAATTCCCTATCGGGAAATATACACCCACAGATTCTCTTGTCTCGTGCGATCCCCCCTTTCCTTGGCTTATCGGAGGATTGGAACTCGCGGCTTCGCAAGTTCACTATCAATCACTGGGCTCTCGAATCCCCGAGACCCGATGGCTTCGGTCAACGCTGACTTTCTCTCACCTTGTCGGAACTTCTGCTCTATCATGATTTTGTAACTCGCGATGTTATGCACCCTGAATCGCCGACTCCCGATACCCGATGCACCGAATCTCCGATGCGCACGTGTGGATTGACCTTTCCACACCCCGTCACTTCGATCAGGATTTCAAAATTCGTGGGATCGCGAACCCTGATGTCAAAGGATTCGTGACTTACCTTTTCCCGATCCCCGATACTATGCCACCTATCCTCCACTATCTCCTACTGTGGCCCACACGACTCCCTGTCAGGATATCGCAGATCGTGATTCCGAGTTGCAAGAGTTTCTTGCCCTCGAAAACTCCAATTCTCCGATCTCCGACCCCTCGGGATCTCCTGACACACGTTCCACACAATATACGGTTCTGATCCTGTCGGGATATCGCGGATCGTGATGTCGCAATTCTCGTTGCGATCACTCGGAGCTTCAACTCGCGATTCCCGATATGCAATGTCACGTGCAGATCCAACGGCTCCTTCTGTCTCGGATCGACGACTCTACTCCCTCCTGAGCTTCGAACTCTTGGACGTTCTCACCGTAACCTCCTAGCACCTCCATGAGATCGAACAGTCCTCGAAACTTCGTGAAATCTCCTCAGAGGATTTCGACCGTCCGTCCTTCCTAATGGATTTCTGCGAACTAAACAGAGTACTTCTTCCCACGAAGACTTATTCTCCTGCACACGAGCTTTCAACGCTTGCTCGAACACTTAAATGCACAACCCCTCAGTGAAATCCCTCAACGAATTCGAAGGCCTACTCCTCCTGATATTTTCCACAACTCCAAGTCTCTTAGAAAAAGAGGACTCTTTGCACGCACTCCTTGCGGAAAACCTTCACCCTCGACTGAGTGTAGAGGTCTCTCGACTCTGCGCACTCCTGCAGCAGCAGTCTTCGATGATTCGCTCGGAATCGTAACTCTGAGACTTCTCCTTGTCCTGCACACTCCTTGCATGGCACTGTGCCACTACACTCCTGAGATGAATAGCAACAAAAGTTACCTCTAATTGAACCCTTCAGTCAACGCAGTCCTTGCAGACAAATTCGACTGCACTCCTTGTAGGAATTCTCTGGTTCAAAATAGAGAAACAATTGAAACTAATTCCTTCTTCCCTTTAGACTTCATTTCAACCATGAAATCACATACACAACATAT
This sequence comes from Picea sitchensis, assembly GCA_010110895.2. Lineage (NCBI taxonomy): Eukaryota > Viridiplantae > Streptophyta > Pinopsida > Pinales > Pinaceae > Picea > Picea sitchensis. The sequence continues at coordinate 167,434 of SNQJ01S0035631.1, read as the reverse complement.
AAAAACAAGTGTATAACAGGAAATAAACATCCATAGCATATCCACATCAACATACAGAGAATCAACACAAACCATGAATTTGAATCAGAGTTCTTCTATTAATTCAAATGCCTATACATGGGTGTTCTTCACACAGTTCCCTGCTTACTCTTCTGCTCTTCATCCAGAATGCTTGGTAATGCTACTTCTAGGTTACAATGTACAAAGGAGGGTGTCTATATCCGTTTTCCCTCTTGGACTCTAAGCTATCAAATCTACAATTTAAATTCCTATCTAACTGCATTAAATCTATTAAATGTCAACTATCTACCTAAAGGACGAGAGCTATCCGCTCAAGGTCCATTACAATACACAAGTGTGCCATCTCTTAAATGAATCATTTAAGATCGTGCAACAATCCCAAAGCAATTTAAAATGTGTGTTGGATTATCCAGCTGTCTTCCGCCTTCGTGTTGGATCGCTTGATGGTTTGGTGGTGCTCCTGCATCATATGTCATGGATAATCAAACCCAGTGGGAGAAGTACCTACCTTTGGTAGAGTTTGCCTAGAATAACAGTTTTCATAGCTCCATCGGAATTCCACCCTACGAAGCTCTGTATGGAAGGCCATGTAGAACGTCGTTGAGTTGGGATAGATTAGAATATCGAGTAAAAGTTGGGATAGAATTGATTCAAGAGATGGAGGAATAGGTGATTCATATTAGGCAGAAACTAAAGGAAGCACAGGATAGACAGAAAAGTTATGTGGATGCACACAGGACTGATCGAAGTTATAAAGTGGGAGATCAGGTTTTCATTCATATTAGGCCTAATAAGAGTACCATATGGTTCAGGAAGGGGACAAAGTTGTCACCTCGATTTATAGGACCGCTCAGAATCCAAGAGAAAATTGGACCCGTTTCCTATCGTCTCGTACTTCCACCCCACTTGCATAAAACTCATAACGTTTTTCATGTATCTGTTTTACGTCATTATGTTGTTGATGAATCACATAAACTAAATTGGAAGGAGTTGTAGGTATCGGACGTGGGAACTCTCACGGTAGAACCGTTATGCATATTGGACCGTAGAGTCCAACATCTCAGGAACCACCGGGTAGACCAAGTTAAGGTCCAGTGGGACAAGTATAGCCCAGGATCTGCTACTTGGGAAGACGTCAAGACATTACGACGAGACTATCCCTCACTTTTTTTGACCACCTCAAGAATATGTTTCTCGAAGGTTGGGTGTATGTAACACCACCTTTTGACTTAGACATCCAGGATTACCTGAGGCCTACACTTTTATTTTCTATTCACAGTGAAACTATTAAATGATACACTTAAGCTTTTAAGACGTATGAACCTTTATGAGTGTTTAAATATATTTGGATAATGATGGATATAATGCGATCTACTATGTGAATGTAAATTTTATGAATGTTTAAATGTTATTGATGATGATGGATATGATGCGATATATTGTGTGAATGAGAATCCTATGAAGGTTTAAATGCTATTAGAATGATGTTGGATATGATGCAATCNTGAATTAACTTTCCAACTAGTTGAACTAATTATTGCCAATCACCCCAAAAATATATTACACTTCCATTCAAAACCTTACCTTGTGATAGTAGTAGCAGTAAAATAACACTACCTACAAGTGTAGGTAACTGTCAAACTAATTCAAGTAATTTCCACCAGTTACCCCAAAAAAATTGGTCTAATGAAAAACAGGCACAGACATTATTGGATAATTTAAAACCTTACATCGCCCGTCCAAAAGATAAGAAGATTTAAATATATTTTAGGTAACTGTTGCAAATATTAGTCTAATGAAAATGGGCACAGCCCTTCTTGGATAATGTTTGATTAATTGCAAATCCCATAAAGATACATAATTAAGTAGCCCAAGATAATCCAAAGAGAGTGGGGCTTACTTATGAAGAGATTGATATGTAAATGGCCGGTGTTTGTCATATATCATTTATCATCTAAAATAATTAGAGTCGGTATAGTGATGAACATGTTATTGTGACATTTTCAGTCCCGTCTGTGCAGAGTAAAATGAAAGGTCACTTCATTCTAATTAACTATTAATAACTCTCGATGATGGAATGGGCAGGTGATCGGCTGACGTGAGATATTGACTTGTATTTAATGCTTCCAACCTATCTAGGGCGTCCGAGAAGGCATTGACACATTGGTTTTCTCCCTAGATTTGCCTGTTCTTCCGGCCTAAGTAACCTATACATCTCTATGATTTAAACGATTATTTCTCATAGGAAATGCATTTAGTTAAATTAGGGTATCGCTGCAAAATGTATTACATGTTTCGCCCTCTAACCTACTTGCTTTGCAATTAGAATGATAATAATAATTATGTTAAGAAAAATAACAAAATTTAAATATATTTTGGATAATTTTTGCCAATATCAGTCTAATTGAAACAGTCACAATCTTTATTGGATAATGTTAGATTAATTGCAAATGGCTTAAAGATATATCCATAAGGGCGCTCAAGACAATCCAAAGAGAGTGCGGGTTAGTTATGAAGAGATTCATTTGTAAGTGGCCAGCGTATGCCATATATCACTTATCATCTAAAATAATTAGAGTTGGTATAGTGATGAACATATTATTGTAACATTTTCTGTGACGACTGTGCAGAAAAAAATCGAAAGGCACTTCATTCTAATTAACTATTAATACTGTCAATGATGGAATGGACAGGTGAAAAGGATGACATGAGAACAGCGAATTGTTAGCAGCAAAGTCAATGCTTTTAACTTATTTGAGGTGTGCCAGAAGGCAGTAGCAGGTTCTCTTCAGCAATGTAGTAATTTTTTCTTTAGTAATCTTATACATTTCTATGATTTAAGTGATTATTTCTATAAAATGTATTTATTTAAATTAAAATAGATTCATGTTAAACTAAGATTTATTAATCATATAGAAGAATTCAATTTCTTAGAATGTAATTTGTATTATTATTTTATTATATGTTAAGTTTTGCAACTTATATGTAATTATTTTTATAATTGAATAGAGTTTATTGTATTATTTTTATTTTTTTAAATTAAACCAATAATTTTGATATACAATCTAAAATAAAGCTAAAGCTTCAACATCTTTCCTTTGGACTTTAAAGCACCTTACTACTCTAGATACAATTAGGATATGGCTGCAAAATTTTATTATTTGTTGTACTACACAATTAAAAATATGAAAAAGGGAAATAACTCCAAGCAACTCATCCCTGCTTTAAGATTACCTTTAAAGTTTGGATATAATTCATTTGGTTATAAAATATTTTGATGTTTAAGATACTACTATTTTATTATTTATTTATTAGAACATAACTTTCATCTTAGAACATTATTGTTTCATTTTGTGTCTTCTTTAAATTGTTGAAAAAATATAAAATATTTTGATGTTTAAGATACTACTATTTTATTAAAATATAAAATATTTTGATGTTTAAGATACTACTATTTTATTATTTATTTATTAGAACATAAATTTCATCTTAGAACATTATTGTTTCATTTTGTGTCTTCTTTAAATTGTTGAAAAAATATAAAATATTTTGATGTTTAAGATACTACTATTTTATTATTTATTTATTAGAACATAAATTTCATCTTGGAACATTATTGTTTCATTTTGTGTCCTTTTTAAATTGTTGAAAAAATAATTTGACCACTTAATTTATAAACTCATATTTTATGACATTATGATATGTGTATTAACAATAACACATAAAAATGATTATTTGTTATAGATTTTGATTTCAACTTTTGAAATAAATGGTGATCATATAGGACAATGTTAGTTGAGGATACCAATAAATAGAAAGTAATAAAATAGTTTTGTAGGGTTGTTCATTTTTTATATAAGTGTTAAAAGTTCAAGTTCTCAACAAATATTTAGAAAGTAAATTGTATTATAATATGTTAATGTAACACTTACATCACAAAGATCTTCTTACTGATTTGTTATAATTTTTTTTTGAATACTTAGAAATTAGTTTTATCTATAAATTGATAATGTGATTTGCCAAATAAATTACACTAAATATGGTGAGCATTACAAACTTATATACTCATTTAAATTTGTTTTTTCCACCAAAATAATTTCTTACTTACAAATCTAGAGTGAATAGCCACACCGATTTATATTTGGAGGAAATCCCCTAGCTCAATATCGAAAGAAAATATTCTTCTTTAAATCTTTGTATGTAAGTGTAACACTTTAAAATGATAAGAATATAACTTTAAATGAAACTAAAAAAAATAAAAAAATTGTATTATAATATGTTAATGTAACACTTACATCACAAAGATCTTCTTATTGATCTGTTACAATTTTTTTTTGAATACTTAGAAATTAGTTTTATCTATAAATTGATAATGTGATTTGCCAAATAAATTACACTAAATATGGTGAGCATTACAAACTTATATACTCATTTAAATTTGGTTTTTCCACCAAAATAATTTCTCACTTACAAATCTAGAGTGAATAGCCACACCGATTTATATTCGGAGGAAATCCCCTAACTCAATATCGAAAGAAAATATTCTTCTTTAAATCATTGTATGTAAGTGTAGCACTTTGAAATGATAAGAATATAATTTTAAATGAAACTAAAAAAAAAAAAAAATTGTATTATTTTTATGTTAGATGGTATTTTTTACCAGTATCAATAATAAATAATCTTGATCATGTATTCCATACATCATAACATTCACCAAATTGTAGTCTCAAATTTGTTATATACTTATGTAAATCATCCTCAAATTTTGAAAAATAGTGATATAACATATAAAAAAATGGTTCACTCCTCAATATAGTGCACTCCTCAATCTAGTGTTAATATGGTATATTTGAAAAAAGAAAAATGAGATAATTGATACACGATTTAAAGAACTGTAAAAATTTATTATTAATCTTTCAAAAAAAAATCAAAACACATAACAATAACAAAACATGTAAAAGAAAAGATTTAGATAACTTTAAAAATTGATTCCTAATTTTCCCAAAAAAATCAAAACACAACAAAACATGTAAAATGGGTCAACCTGCATTAAATACCATCCAAATTCTAAAAAAAAAATCAAAATACTAAAATCTCTCGAATATTCCAAGAAAATACTAGTCTCATAAACATAATGTGTATTGTTCCATTCAAGTCCCTTTTTTAAGATTATGTTTAGAGTTTGGATATAATTCATTTGGTTATAAAATATTTTGACTTTTAAAATACTACCATTTTATTACTTATTTATTAGAATATAATTTTAATTTTGCAACATTATTGTTTCATATTTTTGTTCTCTTTAGATTGTTGAAGAAATAATTTGTCCACCTAATTTATAAACTAATACTCTATGTCATGAAGAGAGGTATACTAATTATAATAAATGAAAATAATCATTTTCTATAATTTCTTATTTAAACATTTCTAATAAATGTTGATCATATAGGACAATGTTAGTTGAGGACACCAAGATAACTTGCTAAATAGAAAGTAATAAAATAATTTTGTAGGGTTTTTATTTTTGGTATAAGTGTTAAACGTTCAAGTTTTCAAAAAATATTTAGAAAGTAAATTATAATATGTTGATGTAACACTTACATCACAAAAGTTCTCTTATTGATTTGTTAGACTTTTTTTTTGAATAATTAGATATTAGTTTTATCTATAAATTGATAATGTGATTTGACAAATAAATTGCACCAAATATGGTGAGCATTAAAAACATATATACTGATTTAAATTTGGTTCTTCTACCAAAATAATTTCTTATTTACAAATCTAGAGTAAACAACCACACAGATTTATATTTGGAGGAGATCCCCTAGCTCAATATCAAGAGAAAATAAATTCTTCTTTAAATATTTGGATGTAAGTGTAGCACTTTGAAATGATAAAAATATAACTTTAAATGAAACTACAACAAAAAAAGATTTTATTTTGTATTACTTTTAGGTTAGATGGTATTGTTTACGAGTATCAATAAATAAATAATATTGATCATGTCTTCCATACATAATAACATTTACCCCTAGATTGTAGTCTAAAATTTGTTATAGACTTATGTAAACCATCCTCAATTTTTGAAAAAAAGTGATAAAACATATTAAAAGAATGGTTTACTCCTCAATCTTGTTCTAATATAGTATATTTGAAAAAAGAAAAATGATATCATTCATACAAGATTTAAAGAACTGTAAAAGTTGATTCCTAATCTTCCCCCTTAAAAAAATCAAAACACATAACAAAACATGTAAAATGAAAGATTTAAATAACTTTAAAAGTTGATTCCTAATCTTCCTAGAAAAAATCAAAACACAAGAAAACATGTAAAAGGAGTCAACATGCATTAAATGCCATCCAAATTCTAAACAAAAATCAAAATACTAAAATCTATTGAATATTCCAAGAAAAACCTAGTCTCATAAACAAAATGTGCATTGTTCCATCCACGCTATTATTAAGGTTTATAGTGCAAGTGATTTACGTATTAGATCTTGACACATCAACACTTAAAATGGATCTAGGTTGGAATATATGTATATTGTTTTAATTGTGAGCATTATATTTAATTAATTTTGTTGATCGAGCATGCCCCAACTTTACCCACATTACGTTACAACATCTATGTCATGCTGGGATGTAAAGCAGACTCAATTTCCCATAAGTTACCATCTTACTAGAGATAATATATCATTACAAATAAGTGACCCAATTGTTGGTGACAATATGTCATCCCTTAGGAATCTAAATATAAGGTACTCAGTAGTTCCAACACCTTCCATATATTGATCACATGGGAATCTTTGTAGTCATTTTTCAAGCTCCTCACATGTATATATAAAAATATTTCCCACTGTATTGCTAAACTCTATTTTCAAAGAATAAAAAATAATTCACATAAATAAATGAATAAGAAAATGCCTACTAGGATATTGTGTAACATCCCGCTCTGGCGTGCTTACCAAACTTATTCTTTGAGGACACTTCCTCGCAAGTGATCTGGATTTTTATGATGATAAAAAATTTTCTTTCATTGTGATGCGTTAAGTTATATGACAGGATGTTTTTACTACTTTGGTGTGGACAGGTGCTGCTGACTCAGTTTCATTCAGTGTGCAGGGTTTCGGACCTTGAGGATACAGAGGCATCGGTGGAACTCCCTTGGACTCCAGATTGAGTC
>SNQJ01S0035631.1:130002-140087 GCA_010110895.2 Picea sitchensis | reverse complement strand
AATCAAAACACATACCAAATCAGTAATTCCAACACCTTCCATATATTGATCACATGGGAATCTTTGTAGTCATTTTTCAAGCTCCTCACATGTATATATAAAAATATTTCCCACTATATTGCTAAACTCTATTTTCAAAGAATAAAAAATAATTCACATAAATAAATGACTAAGAAAATGCCTACTAGGATATTGGATTTCTATTGAACAAACAATAAGAAATTAAATAATAAACAAACAAGAAAAAATGATTTATAAAAATAATTCAAACAATTAAAGAACTTGGAAAATCCTATTAGACTATCAAATATATTTAACAAAAAACATGTGCTAAATACCATGCATTAATTGATACACACTACCATGACTCAGTTCATTTTTGAAGTTTGACCACCTTCCACACACTGATCACGTGGGCATCTTTGGTAGACATTTTTCAAGCTCCTCACATGTCTACATAAAAATATTTCCCACTATACTACAAAAATCAGCTTTCGAACAAACAAAAAGAATTCACATAAATAAACAAATAAGAAAATGACTACTTATATATTGGAGAGCTCAACATGTCGCTTGTGGAAATTAAACCTTGGTGGGGATGTTAAAAATCATTCCTCCCAACCACCCATGATAAAACAAATATACAATACATTTGAATATATATGTAGACAACCAACAAACATTTTTTCTAGAAATCTGTAGTTTTCCTTTAAGATGAACTATCACCTTACGATCACCAACAAGATCTAGATTGCCTTCATATATCTACATATTTATGATAACATTAAATTTTTATATACTTGGATTTTAATAAAAAAAAAATTACATACATGCATGCCTATTTGTTCAAACATCAAGAATTGATGTTTCATCACACATCTCTTGGATTCTGTCAGTCTAGTGGTTCACCTACATCTAGATACAATCGGTTAGTAGATCAACCATATCTATAAACTGGTTGATCAACTCTTGACATGCCCATTGTTCATACATTCAACCAATATTCATAGATATTTTGGAAGTGGATCGATCATCCCAAAAATTGATCATGAATTGGATGCATAAGTGATTGAGTTGAGCATCCTTATCGAGTCGAATCAAAGGCATGGAATTGACAAAGTCAACTCTAACTACTAATGGTGACACATGGACAAGATATTCCACATTTTATGGAAGTTGGTTAGATCTTGAGGTTATAAATAGTAGACCCCATGGGTCATTATCATCATGGTGATCAAGAGATTGAGTTAATATCAAATGGAGTTATCAAGATCCAATATGCATTGTGATGTTGTGATCATAGTGTTCTTTTCTTAGGTGTTGTAATGGTATATTTAGGCATGAACTTTTGGCTTCGATTTTTTTTTATCGTTGTTCAATTATCTGTAGAACTATCTATCTCTTTCATTCCAAGTTCCACCCCTTCCCGAACATGGTAGCAAATTCGATGGTTTAAAATCCGAACTTGTTATCTGCAAACCTTTTAAATTTAGATCTATTGTCATATTGAATATAGGCCAGTAGGTTTGTTGATTGGAACCTTGAAACAAAGTTTCTATATAGATAATGAACATGGATTTAAAGATTGATCTTATTGTTCTGAATGGATCAAATTATGTAGTATGGGCAACTGATATGGAAACCTTACTGAAGAGAAAAGGAATGTGGAAGTATATGAAGATTGAGATTCAAGATCCAACAAATGATCAACACAATTTTGATGTTGATTCAACAAGGATGAGGATGTGGGTGTCATCATGAACTATATCTCATGAAAGATTTGATTTCACCTCTACGGAATCGAATTACCTCATCAATTCTGGAGGAAGATGAAGTTGTTGTTCCACTGAGTCAAAAAAAGACACATTATGTAGTTGGTGAAAGAGTTGTTCTCTCTCGATCCTCATTCCTTTTATAGAAAGGAGGAATATTTAGCACGTGTTAATGAAATCCATATGAAATTGGGAAAATGTGGAAATAACTATCAGAAGAAGGATGGAAAACACATTAAGCTAGTCCTAATGAATTTGAGAGAAACATTCGACATGTCCATCTCGACCATTTTCATCAAATCACAATAACGCAAGGAAGATGGTAAGGATTACAACTTTGAACATTTTTGTGGTCTTCTGATTACCGATCAACAAAATCTACTTAAGGAAGGAAATGTTGGTGGTAAAAATCAAGCCCACTTTCTCAAGGGAAAGAGTGAGATGGATCCCATGGATAGAGTATGCTTTGATGCCTCTACATAGAAAATTTCATATCGTGACCAAAAAATTATGGGACAGACAAACGAACCACAAAAAAGTAGAAAGAATAAGACATGTGGAAAAGGTATGTTATATGAGGAGAGACTATTTACAAGAGAAGGTTAAATGCCTGGAAGGAAACGTAACCTCTAAACAATGACATGTTGATAATTTCACCATCCAAGTTAGAACTTCTCAGGAATTTCTACCTCATTCTACACAAAATCAATGGGTAGTCAACTCTGGGTGCACTCATCACATATCTAAGGATACCTCCTTATTCACATGGTTGTATGAAGCTAAGGAGAGGAAAATATATGTTTCTAATGATTTTGTTCTATATGTTTCTCATCAATGAGATGTTACCTGCCGACATCAAAATATTTTTGATGTTTATCATGTGCCAAACCTCAACACTACTATATTGTCTATTTCTCAATTAAAAAAAAACAGGTGAGATTGTGTAATTTTGGCCAGATCAGTTATGCATTCATGATTTGAATAAAGGAAAGTAGATTTTGGTCAGTGAGCTTCTTGACCTGATGGAAAATTTATACAAATCATGTGAAACAACTCAACTTGACACTGAAATGCCTGCACTTGTTTCTCACACTCATGATCGAAGTCAAATTTAGCATGAGAAAATCAGACACCTGAATTTCCAAATTCTACAAGAACTCACAACTTGAAGCATGGTTGCTAGCTTATCTAAAGTGTTTCCCCATGAAGGAGTTTGTAAGAGATGTGTTATTGGGAAGAATCATCAGGAACGATTCGACTCTAACAAAGTGTGGCAAGCACAGAACCTACTCGGGATAGTTCATATTGATATTTTTTTCATCAGTATACCTTCACTGGAAAGTGCAAGGTATATTTTGACTTTCATTGATGATTTCTCTTACTTTACTTTGTTCTATTTTTTGAATAAAAAGAAACTTGCATTTGAAAATTTCAAGGACATTTTAGCCTTTACAATGGTGGTAAGTATGTAAATTGACGTTCTGATGAATACCTGGTTAGACTTGGTATTGACTAGAAATGGTCGATTCCTCACACACCTCAAGAGAATGGCATCGTAGAATGCAAGAATCAAATTTTATTTGAAATGGATAGATGTATTTTTCAAGAAAAAATTATTCCTCCTAGCCTCTAGGCTAAAGTGGTGTATTGTGAAAACTATATAATCAATCACATCTCAACTCAAGTTTCTTCTTCCATGACTCTAGTCGAACGATGGTGATGAAAGAGTCCTTCATTAGGCCACTTATGTGTGTGTGGATGTGTTTTCTGGAATCACATCTATGATGATTGTAGAAATAAGTTCGATGTAAAGATTAATGTTTGAATTATGATGAGATACTATGAAGAATCGAAATACTATCGACAATTTGACCCTATCAAGCAATAAATCATTATCAAACTAAATGTATGGCTTGAGGAGACGTCTTATCACATTAACTTGTTGAATTTCTACTTTGGATTGTTGGATAATGATACATCTGATGTTTTCTCCAACATCGGTTCTCCTATTTCATTTTTTAGTCCTTTGACTCGACAGACAAACTTTTTTCATGTTTTGACTAGATCGTCCACCTCTGATTTCACTAGTCCATTGTCATTTGTTTCAACTCATGTGCCGACTGAAGACCCTCCTACTTATAATGAACCTACTATAGTGAACCATAGTTCACTTATTTCTTTTCTACCCAAAAGGGATTCCAAGCCAATTGAAGTTATTGGAGTTTATGTCTATGTTGTCTCCTCTCGGCAAAAAACTTGAAGTCAAAATAAACATGTTAGTGTTGCCTTTATTACTCGTGTACTTGAAAATTATGATCTTGTTTCCTACTTGGATTCTAAACTAAAAACCTAAATGGGAGAAATTTATGTAGAGAGAACTTAATTCTTTGTTGAAGAATCACACTTGGGACTTAATTCCCTAACCACAAGGAAAGAACATTGTGAATTTTTTATGGGTATACCAAACCAAATTTACCTTTGAATTTGTTGTTGTGTTCCATAAATCACTCTTAGTTGAGAAAGGATTTTCTCAACAAGAAGGGATCGAATGAAATAAGAAATTTTCCCCTGTTGCAAAGATGAACTCTGCTCGACTTATTGTTTCCCTTGTTGGCACTCGTTTTGGACGGAAAATCCATCAAATGGATGTAAAGAGTGTTTTTCCTCATGGAGACCTATTTGAAGATTTTTCCATGGAAAAAACACTTGGTTTTGTGATAGATTCTAAGTGGTTTGTTGAGTTAAGAAGTTTCTTTATGTTTTGAAGCAGGCTCCCCTATCTTGGTATGCTAAGATCAATGTTTTATTTCTTCAACTTGGTTTCAAACGTTGTGAAATTTCGAAGACAAAAGGTGGTTCCTTTAGACACCACCTTTTATATTCAATTTTTTTTTAACCCTCTTCGATTATCTGCAAAAATTTCTATCTGTTTCATTTCATGTTCCACCCCTTCCCCAACATTATTTTGGGAATCTTCTCAATAAACTAAAAAACTATGAAAACTATTTAAAAAAGTCCCAACATGTAAAACTCTAATAATGAGGAATTATCACATCAATAACATACCATGAAATGGTTTTTTTGATCATTTTTCTAAACACCGTTGTTTATTCATGTGGGTAGTGTAACATCCTACTCTTGCATGCACTGAGAGAACTTATCCTTAAGGACACTTTCTTGCAAGTGATCCGGATTATTATACCATCGGTCATTCGATTATGATTATGAGACATTATGGATTGACGATATGTTGTTTTGTTGTATTCACATAGACATGTGTTATTGACTGGGTTCTCCTGAGTGTACAAGACTTTGGACATTGAGGATGCATATCCATGGATGAAACCCCTTAGACTATGGATTGAGTCAGGGAGAGGACTATTGGGTTTGGATTTTATTGATGTGAAACATGTACATATGATTATATGTTACAATGATTGATTATTGTGGCTGACATGATTCATTGATGGATGCAGGTTGATGATAGCTTGTCGACCAGACTCACATGTGGAGTAGAGGGGTCACAAAGGATAACCATATACTTGAGGGAGAGGTGTGGACAACATTTGTGCCACAACCTACTAGAACTCACGTCATGGCGTGAACTATAGGTTAACGATTACCTATTTTGAGAAGATCCACAATGTCATGAGGGAAAATTGTGACAGTCGCTCACAATGATTATAAGGGGCGCGCAATAAGGAAGGGGAATTATTCCTTAGAGTCCCTTAGTCTCCCACAAGATCACCTAGTGGAGTATTGAATCTAGGGGTTTTTGATGTCTACTAGGTCAATCAAGAGGTGAGTGACAACCTTGGAGAACGTAGTGTTCCCTAAAGGGCATGTCGTGCAAGGAAAACATAAAGAGGCTAGTGGCACCCTTGGAGCACCTAGTGCATCGAGAAGGGAATGTCATGCAAGGAAAATGAAAAGAGGTGAGTGGTACCCTTGGAGCACCTAGTGTGTCTTGAAGGGCACACGATTTTAACTGATAAGTGAATAAACCTAGTCAGACCTAAAATGAATGATGTGATAAGCAAGAATTAAAAACAATTTTTCCCTAATGAAAATGTCACCCAGCCTAGAGAAATTAAAATCCAGGTCTAAGTAGAACATGTGGTCAAAAATTAATAATAAATAAACATGTAACAAGAAGCGGGTAAGAAAATCAAATTAATTTATTTAAGTCAAATTATATTGAAGAATCAAAATTTAAAAAAGGGAAAGGATTGTTTCATATACACTTGTTAAATTTGATTTTTAGTTCAAAAGGAAAAAGAGGGAAACTTAAAAGAAATAGAAAAATTAAGGAAAAAGGGGAAACCTAAAAAGGGGGGGGAAGGTAAATAAAAAGATGAATGACTAACTTAGTAAGGAATCTTGCCATTGGAAGTTTGTAATTATGAGCTCAACAAGGAATTAAGTAAGGCGTAAGTCATTTAAGAAGTGTAAGGGAATTTTGGGACACCTAGGAGCATTTTCATGAATGCTTTTAGATGGGTGAGGGAAATGGGAATAATTAGTTAATTAATAAAATTAATTTTCAAGTGCAACTAGGGGATCGGGCAACATGTGTACGTAGGATGTTTTTCCTAATTAAAATTAATGAAAAAGGGATTTAAAGAGAAATTAGGAAACCAATTACTTAAAAACTCCATAAAAGGATCGGGGAGAAGGAGTATGTATCTCATATTTATGTGTAACATTTCGTTGTTGAATTTTTTTATTGACGGAACTTGTCTTGTGGGAGTTGGGATACCCAACTCGGGTAACGAGTGGTAGATTGACCTTGCAAGGTGAGTTGTGTGCTAGCAGTTATCTGGTATTTTGTGCATGGTCCCTTTGCTTCTCTGGGGATCTCGAGGAAGAAGAGTACACCTATCATTGGTTGGGAGGTACCGATGAGTCACATTGGTCGGCAAGCAGAAGTTAGACGGAGCATGCGTGGGACAATGACTCAGAGCTTTCACAATAGGCTACGATACTCATGCATATATTTTGAATGGTAGGTTAATATTGTTCATGCACTTTCAATTTTGTACTTATAATGTGTTAATATTATGTTTTATTCAACATTTTATGACCAAGAACTTATAGTCATCCCAACCTTATGCTCGTTGTTTTTTTATTTGATTTCCCTTGGTTAACCCAAATTATGATTGCAATGAATTTTTTGTGTGGGTTCATTGATTATTATGAATATTTTGTGTTTTTATATTATGTCCCTTATCCCTTTAGTCATCATTCCATGCCTAAGAAGTTGTCCAGGAGCCGAATCGACGACCGTCACTTCAGTGTTTAAAGACCTATAGATTCAAATGCCCTGATTTTTTGTTCATGGATGATGGGTGAAGGATAAATTATGCCTAGCCATATATCCTTTACTTATCTCTGTGTAATCACATGTTTTTGCAGGGGGTATGTTTTTCCCTTGGTTTTGGCCTCTAGGTGACAAAAGATGCAGAAAGGGGCCAAAAACCCACTAAATGGCGCTTATCCTAAGTTCATCGGGGTTGATGTGACCGTTGGCACGTTGTGGTAAGAGGCATGTAAATATGGGCGGATGAGATATGAGCACTCTATATCAACATTCGTTTATCATATCAGGGCCCCAACATGCGCAGACGATAAAAATTGTATGGCAGGCCAGTTTTGAAACCATGGTTTTGTGGAGACGCTACGTGTTAGCCAAAGATAGACATTGGGCCCAAACGTGGTAAAGAATCAAACCATTTTTTGCAGCCCCGATATGCGCATGTTCATATAAGACCGTATCATGGGTCGACAAGTGGCCACTCTGTCCCGCTGACAGTTTTCCCCCATTCCATCTCTCTCCTCTGTCTATCACATCCTCCTCTCCCCTATAAATTTCTCTCCCTCACACCTGTGCCACCTCACTCCACATCACCTCTGTCTCATTACACCTCAACTCCCACTTGTGTGGCCCCCACACTATCCTCAGTTTCCTCTTCCCATCCATGTTGTCCACCTAGCCATTTCCACATTCGTTGTCAGGCCTCCTCGCGATCGTCCAACTTAGATACAGATGACAGAATGCAAAGACCGCCATATTCCATAGGTGTAGTGATGACTTGGGCCTTCTTGATCAAGATAAACTAGTTATTGAATTTAGTTGGTGGTGGTTGAACATCGTTTACACCATAAATGGAAATCCCTAGAAAGGACTGTCACCAAGTCAACTCAACTACAAAACCTTCCTGAAGAACGATCGTGTCTAACAAGAGCTTGCTTCTGATAGGAGACTGCATGCACAGTCTTCCAGAAAGAATGTAGACTTAATTCCTTCAATGCAGATACTCGAGCACGCTTTCGTAGTTTTACTTTGAGTATATAGGAGTCTTTCTCATATTTTGTTAGCATCAATGGTTGAGCTAAGATCCCGATTTGTAATGTTTTAATGAAGCCTCTAGCTCTCTGGTTATGTATATGTATTTGACACTTCTTGTTTAATGAAAGTCAATTTCCTTCCATATCTTTGTAAAATCTGTGTTAATACACTCGAGCATGGATGATATAGTTGATGGTAGTTATGTTCTTGTGATAAAGGTTTGATTACAGTGTCATCACGACCAATTTTAATCAGTTTCTTGTGATTATTTTTCCCCTAATGCTGAATGACTCGGGCATGGATGATCTAGGCAGGTTGTTATTATTGAATTGTGATGTATGTTTGGTTTCAGTTCAACAATAAATTCATTTAGTTCCTTGAAACTATGAACCAAGAGGATCTTTCTTTAGTTTTTTCCTCCTTAGGCTACTGGAAGATCAGATTTCCATAGAAAACCTCTTCATTTTCCTCAAGTTCTTCCCCCCTAATCACGTTTATTACAACTTATTGACTGAAGTTATATTGAGACCTCACTTTCCTATTCATTCCAGCCCAATTTTCTGAGTTAAAGCGATATAATATTGAGACTGCATCCATTATACCACCCTTTAAAACTATTCACTGTGAAATATAAACTGATGGGTATTAGGATTACCTCTATAATAGTCCATACGTGACCTCCAGTGCTAACATTTATGGCATCATTGTCGGGGACGAATTGAGGATTTTTCATGGGATTGAATGAAAAATCTTACTGGTTATGAAGGTCCAACATGGCTTAGTACTTAAAATATTGAAACTGTGCACCTCGCGATGCCATTGTGGTGATTCCATTGAGATGACTCCACTTTTTCAGCAATGGCTTTTAGGGGCAGACACACGAGGTCCAGTCCACAACTTCCTTTAGAAAAACCTAAAGTTGACCCAGGGAAAGTCATCAGAAGATGAAAGCTCCTTTAAGAAGGTATTTCAGCTATTGAACCAGGTATTTCTGATGATTTTCACCACCGTCCTACAATAACTCTAGTAGTTGTTTCTTACTTTCTTATTACACCATCTGCTAGAGAATCTAGAAGTTTAAATTTTGGGAGTTTTCCTACTGATTTCCCCTCCCCCGGTTTTAATACCCCTCCTCCTGTCAAATTGATTTCTTTGACAGAGAGGGAAACCTTTGTTCCCTCGAGTCCCGAGGCATTTTATCTAGATCCTTAGTTGTTTCCCTTTGTTCCCATAAGCACGCATCTCATATCCCCTGCCCTAACTCCATCCCCTCCTAGTTCTCCTCATGTTCACACTCCAATGACAGGAGATAATCCCCCTAGAAATAAATGGACACTATAGTAGCTGCCAGATACTCCCCTCTCATTTTTCCTCAGCCTCTCAATTCTCTCCCATCTGGTGGCTACCTTAAGAAGCTTCCTAAGTTCACGGGGGAGGGAGATATCACTACAGAGGAGCACCTTGCAGCTTTCGATACTTATGTTGATAACTATGTCATAGTAAATGAATAAATGTGGATGAGAATTTTTGTCCACAGTCTTGATGGAGAAGCTAGAAAGTGGTTCAGGGCCCTCACTACTGGATCCAATGATGGGATTGTAGATTTAGATGATATCTTCTTTATACAATGGGGGGATAAAGAGGACTTCATGTATTATATCACAGAGTTCGGGTCCCTAAAAAAAAAAGAGGGAGAGTGGGTCTCTCACTTCTCCAAAAGATTCAACAAAATGTACAATAAGATCCCTATTGAGATAAATCCTACAAAGGCCTCTTCCAAAATCACATATGCTAGCTCTTTTGACCCTGACTTTTGCCTCCTATTAAGAGAGAGAAGAGCTACCTCCTTGGCTCATATGAAAGATGCAACCCTGGAAGTAGATTCTAATATATTGGTAGTTGACCGACTCAGGAATAAGGCTGATAGAGATAGAGGAAGAGGAATATTTGAAGCCTCAACCTCC
>SNQJ01S0035631.1:109190-129917 GCA_010110895.2 Picea sitchensis | reverse complement strand
ACTTTAAGCTAGAATGGAAAGGTTTGAATTAGAAGGGAAGAAGACATTCAAAAATCCTCAAAATGTTGATAACGGAGTCAACTCTAGGTGGCCAAATAACAATGCTCCAAAGATTATGCAAACTGACTATCGGAACAAGGACAAGGATGATCAGAAAATCCATACCCCTCTTCAAAACAACCTTGTTATAGATGAGGATGGAGGGGAAGAATACCTTGATCCAGAGATTCACTGTCTTGAAGACACATCCTCTTCTCCTCACTTAACTCAATCAACATATGAGGATTACCTCATGGATAGCCAATTAAACGAGCTGAGCAAGGCGGATAAGGCCAGTGACAACCGAAATATATACAACCTCATGTCCAAAAAGAAAGGAGGAAAGCTTGATGTTCTTGATCGACCTATCAGAGAATAAAATCCTACTGAATATGTAGCAAGCAACAACAAGGACAAGGAAACAAAGAACCTCCCACCAGTAGCTAAAGGTCCCATCCCAGAGGTAAAGGAAATTTTGATGCCCCCCTCCTATTTTAACTTTGAGCATGAAATTTAGAATATTAGGATTCCTATCCCCCTTTCAGAGCTGGTCAAGCATGAGGACTTTAGGGGATCCCTATCTAAGATGTTGTTTCCAGAACCCTCAAATAATCCGACAATCTCAATCAGTTTGCAAGACAAGAAGCCAACATCGATCTGAGGTCCCATCGTAGAAGATAGAGATGATTCATCACCTCCCTTCTACACATCACTTAACATGCATGATAAGGTACTGCATAATTGTCTGATGTATTCAGGAGCCTCTCATAATCTCATGCACCAAAATGTCATGAAGGAAATAAGAATGGAAGTCACCAAATCATAACATTACTTGTATTCTTTTGGTTCAAGGATGGTGAAATGTCTTGGGGTCATCAAAGGTCTAGTTGTGACCTTGTTTCAGCTGCCCATGAAAAGTGTGGTCATGGATAATGTAGTGGCTGATGTTCCCCCAAAGTTTGGCATGTTATTGTCAAGATATTGGATAAAAAGGATTGGGGGAACATTCCATATGGACCTTACATATACTATTGTTCTTGTGTTTGGGGGGCAGCATAGAGGACTTTACAAATAAGATGAGATAACCTATATTATTAGTGATTAAGTAGACCCCACCAATCATCCTATATTTTCCCTTGATACTGATTTGGGATCCAACTTATTGCAACTCACTAATGTCCCTGAACCTCCTATTGAAATCTAAAAACAATCCATTAATATCTGTGAAGATTCTCCTTTGATTACCCATATTTGGAAAATGTTCTTTGATGGATCCTCTTCTAAGGAAAGTGTTGGTGTTGCGGTGGTCCTTGTTTCACATGTTCAAGAAATTATATCTCTATCCTACAAGTTAGAATTTGAAGATACTAATAATGTGGCAGGGTATGAAGCTCTTGTTTTGGGTTTGAGGGCAGCCAAAGATATGGGGATTGTATAGATATCAGTGTTTGGATAGGTTGATTTGATAGTCCATAAGATCAAAAATATTTATGAGGCCAAACACCCTCGAATCAGAAGTTACAAAAAAGAAGTATGGGACCTCATTGACAATTTTTTCTCAGCTTTCAACATTTCATTTATTCGAAGAGAAGAGAATGTCATGGCTGAATCTTTGGTTGTTTCAAAAAGAAATTTTAGAGTTCCTCTCCCACCCAAGCTCGGGCATGATATAGAATTAAAATATAGGCCCTCTATACTTGACAATGTCAAGCATTGGAAGTTGTTTGAGGATGATCTTGAAATCAAAAGATTCCTAGAAATTGTTAATTTTTCTGCATTACACATCGATCAAGATCTTGGCTCTGATATATATCGTCATGTAGATGTTTTTCTAAACAATATTGTTGATCATCGTATTGTTCAGTTGCCCAATAATCACATCCCAAAGGGTTTGGTCCCTATGGAAAGATTATTTGATAGAAATGATGTGGAATTGAAGGGTAAAGTCTCAAATGATGATGTTGATGTGGCTGAGTGCAATATTGGCACAGAGAGGAATCCAAAATTTCTCAAGTTGTCAAGGAGCTTGTCAAAAGAGCAGAGGGTCGATTATGATGATAAATTAAAGGAGTTTTCTGATGTGTTTTCCTTTACCTATGAAGACTTCAGATCATATGAAACCAGCGTTATTGAACATAAGATTCCACTGAAGGAAGAGACCAAACCATTTAGGAAGAAATTAAGACAGATAAATCCTATGTTGCTTCCTATTATGGAAAGGGAGGTAAATAAGTTGTTTAAATCTCAAATCATTGTCCCTATGAGATATTCTGAATGGGTGTCCAACTTGATCCTATTAATAAAGAAGAATGGAGAAATTAGACTCTCTGTTGATTTCAGGAACCTAAATAGAAGCTCGAAGAAGGAAAATTACCCATTGCCAAAGATGGAACACATATTACAGAGGGTAACAGGTGCATCCAGGATTTCCATGATTGATGGATTTTTTGGTTACAATCAAATATTTGTTCTTCCTGAAGACAGAGAAAAGTCAACCTTCACCACTCCCTAGGGTACATTCATGTATGCGAAAATTCCCTTTGGATTGATGAACATAGGAGCATCCTTTCATTGATCCATGGACATAGATTTCATAGGGGGAAGGGAAAAAATTGTGGTCATCTATCTGGATGATATTACATTGTTTTCCAAATCTGATAGAGAACATCACTATCATCTAAGAAAGGTCTTCCTGAAATGCATAAAATTCGGTCTCTCCCTAAATCCTATGAAGTCCTTATTTTCCATGTAGGAGGGGAAATTGTTGGTACACATAGTATCAATCGAGGAGGTCCGAATTGATTCAATCAGGGTGCAGGCTATACAAACCTTATCACTTCCTAGATCAGGGAAAGAGGTTCAGTCCTTTCTGGGAAAAATTAATTTTCTGAGAAGGTTTTTTTCAAATTTTGTTGAATTGGTGAAGCATATGACAACCATGCTCAGGAAGGGGAATGAAGTAATATGGATTGCTGAGTCTAGATAATCCTTCAATCAAATAAATAAGGCCTTGACTGAGGCACCTGTTCTTATCTGTCTGTATTACTCCAAGGATTTTCTGATTTTTTCTTTTTCTTCTTTTGATACAGTGGTAGTTGTTTTATTGCAAAAAAATGATGAAGGGATGGAGTAGCCTATTTCATTTTTAAGCAGAGCACTAAGAGATGCAGAGGTGAAATATAACATCATGGAGAACTAAGCCTATGAATTGGTGAAATCCCTCAAGGAATTCAGAATCTATGTCCTTCATTCAAGGGTCATTGCATATGTCCCTTCAGTTGTTGTGAAGGACATTCTCATTCAAATTGACATAGATGGAAGAAGGAGTAAGTGTATTTCCAAATCCTTGAATTTGAAGTGGAAATAAAACCCACCAAATTAGTTAAAGGCCAAGGTTTATCCAAGTTATTGGTTGAATCTAATTATAAAACTTTAAGGGTTAACTTCAGCAACACTTGGCCAGACAATCAATAGGTTGAGTTGTCTGATAAAATTCCTCAAGACAACCCTTGATTGGTAGAAAGCGCCTGGTACAAAGATATCATATTATTTCTGCAAAGGTTTGCGACCTCCTGATGGAATCGAGAAAAGAAAGGCAATAGATTTAAAGCTCAAAGTAATTATATATTGCCTTATTAACTAGGTCTTGTACTGGAAATACCCTTTGGGTGTGCTTCTGTGTGTGAGACATCATTTCTGGAGAACCAAGACCTATACAATTCTCAGGGCTGGGTACTTTTGGCCTACTCTATTCACTGATGTCTGTGCAAAAGTGATAGCTTGTATCAAATGTCATAAATTCGCTGGGAAGAAACAACTCAAATATCTTCCATTGAAGTTTATCATAACGTCAGGGCCCTTTCAACAATGGGGTATGGACTTCATTGTGGAAATTCATACTGCTTCAAGTGGTCAACACAGTTGGATATTAACTGCAATAGACTATTTCACCAGATGGATATAATCTATTCCCACAAGGAGTGCTTCTCACAAAGTGATCATTTATTTTCTTGAGGATATTATGGCATGGTTTGGTTGTTTAGGATCATCACTGATAACACTGCGTCCTTCAAGTCTTAGACATTGATCAAATTATTTGAGCAGTTCAATATTTCATTGGTTCACTCTACCCCTTACTACCCTCGAGGCAATGGATTAGCAGATTCCTCTAACAAAATCCTGATAAATATCATAAAAATATTGCTAGAGGACAACAGGAAGGCATGGAATTCATAGCTCAAATTTTCTTTATGGGTCGATCGAGTGACAAAAAAAAGGTCCCTGGGTATCTCTCCTTTCCTAATTGTATATGGGACTAAAGCAGTTTTTCCTTCCCAGCAAGCCCTACTTCTGGAAAAAATCTTTCAAGACTACCAAGGAGAACCTGATGATATGATCAAAAGAATTCATCAACTGGTAGATTTCCAACAGGCTAGAGAGCAGGCAATGGACAAATTTCATGACCGTTAGCAAAATATCAAGCAATATTTTGACAGGAAGAGCAGAAAGGAAGATTTCCAACTAGGAGATCTAGTACTTAAGTGGGATGCCCCCAGAAAGGATAGAAGCAAACATGGAAAATTTGAAGTCCTTTGGATCGGTCCCTTCAAGATTTTTGAAGAATTTCCAAACAACACTTATAGGTTACAAAATTTGGAGGGTGATGAATTTTTTTTGGTCCCTATAAATGGGCATTTTCTGAAGATGTTATTTATTTGAGCCATAAGTGGCTCCCGTGTCTTTGTAAATATTGTTTTTCTTTTTCATTTCTGGTTTTATGGGTGACTCCAAAACCCAATAGAAGGCGAATGGAGATACAAAGGAGATATTCAAACATAGCAGGGAGGGATTTATCCCCCATGGAGCCTGATGTTATCACATATTTTAGCAGGGGGTGTTTTTCCCTTGGTTTTGGCGTCTGGGTGACAAAAGGAAAAGAAAGGTGCTAAAAACCCACTAAATGGAGCTTATCCTAAGTTCACCAATGTCGATGTGACCATTGGCATGTTGTGCAAAGAGACATATAGATATAGGCAGATGAGATATGAACACTCTAGATCGATGTTCATTGATCATATCGGGGCCCCAACATGCATGGACAATAAAAATTGTAGGGTGTGTCGGGTTTTAAAACATGTTTTTGTGGACACGCTACGTGTTATCCAGAGACATACATAAGGCCCAAAAGAGGTGAAGAATCAAACCAATTTTCACAGCGCTGATATGTGCATGGGCGTATAAGGCCCTATCCTAGGTCGACAAGTGGCCACTCTGTCCCACTAGCATATATCCCCCACTCCATCTCTCTCCTCTGACTGTCACATCCCCCACTCCCCTATAAATTTCTCTACCTCACACCTGTGCCACCTCTCTCCATATCACCTCCATCCCATTAAACCTAATCTCCCTCTTGTGTGGCCCCCATGCTACCCTCATTTTCCTCTTCCCATCCACATTGTCCACCTGACCATTTCCACATTTGTTGTCATGCCTCCTCACGAGCATCTGAATTAGATCCAGATGGATGAATGTAGAGGTTGCTAGATTCCATAGGTGTAGTGACAACTTGGGCCTTCTTGATCCTGATGAAGCATTTATTGAATTTAGTTGGTGGTGGTTGAACATCGTTTCCATCATAAATGGAAATCTCGAGAAAGGACTATCAACAAGTCGACTGAGTTGCAGAACCTTCCTAAAAGCACGATTGTTTCTGAGAAGAGATTGCTTCTAACATGAGACTGCATCAAGAGTCTTCGAGGAAGAATGCAAACGTAATGCCTTCAATGCAAAGACTCGAGCATGCTTTCATAGTTTTTCTTTGAGTATATAGGATTCTTCCTCATATTTTGTTAGTGTCGATGGTTGAGCTAAGCTCCCAATTTGTAATTTTTTAATGAATCCTCTGGTTCTATGGTTATGTATACATATTTGAGACTTCTTGTTTAATGAGAGTAATTTTCCCTCCATATCTATGTAACAGTTGTGCTAAGACACTTTGTCATGGATGATCTAGTCGAGGGTAGTTATGTTCTTATGATGAAGGTTTTATCACAATGGTATCATGACTAGTTTTAATCAGTTTCTTGTGATTGTTTTTCCACTAACGTTGAATGAATCGAGCATGGATGATCCTATCAGGTTGTTATTATTGAATTGTGAAGTATGTTTGATTTCAGATCAACAATAAATTCATTCAGTTCCTTGAAACTCTGAACCAAGAGGATCTTTCCTTTTGATTTTTTTCCTCCTTAGGTTGCTAGAAGACCAGATGTCCATATCATACCTCTTCATTTTCCTCAATTTCTTCCCCTCTATTCACCCTTATTACAACTTACTGACTGAAGTTAGATTGAGAGATCACTTACCTATGCATTCCAACCCAGTTTTCTGAGTTAAATTGATATAATCTTGAGATTGCATCCATTAGATCACCCTTTAAAACTATTCATTGTGACATACAGACTGATAGGTATTGGGCTTACCTTTGCAACAATCCAGAGGTAACTTCCAGTGCTAACACTCTGCATTTTCTTTTCTGATTGATCTCTAATCCTTTCTCCCTTCTTGTGATTGAGTATCCTTGCATTTTGATTGTTTCATTGCCGAATGATTGGTCCTTGCACCTTCTTGTGTTGATTATCTATGTGTTTTTGCTCATTATCTTTGTTCTTTATCCCTGTGATTTCTTGCAATATTACCCAACTCTTGATAGGTATAACCTCTATGATATTATTGATAAATCCCAACATTTGTTCGGTATCATCCCTGTGATTTTAATGATGAATCCCAATGCTTGGTTTGGTATTTGACTGTGATTTACATGTGTTGACTGTGGTGTAATTTATTGACTGTCTTTTCTTGATGTAGTGATTTTTATTGTAAATGATAGGAAATGTGATTTTATATGGAGGCATTTTTCTTTTGTTGATTGACAGTTGGATAGAAAATATTTTTAACTTGCAAAATTATTTTATTGATTGATAGCGATTTTCATTTCATAAGTTAGAAATATGGTTGATTCCTTGATTACAAGACAATTGTATAATTATAAAGAGATTGGGTTAATCGCTAATAAAATACAACGATATTATAATTGAATAGAAATGACATCAAATTCATTAATCTTGATAGCAAAGAAAGAAACACTATATTTAGACAACACTTATATTTTGTTTACATCTATTCTATTCGTATATGACAACAATTATGTTCTATATTCTATTTTTGTATTACTAGACAACTATTTCTTACTCTTAATAGACAGTAACATCATGCATTTAAAATATAGTGAATATATATTTGTTTTAGTTCCAAGGGTAGTGAATTATAGGGTTCAAAAGACAACGATTTTGATACATCTAGAGTGATTTTGAATATCAAATTAAACTCAATGATCTCATATTTAATTTCTTGTTGCATGACAATGATTTTGAATTTGATATTAACTCAGTGATCTCATATTGAATTCCATTGTTGCAAGACAATGATATATACAGATAGCACTATTGTTAATTCCATTTTATGCTAAGCTTTATGCAATCCTTGCGTCAAACGAGAAGGGAGTAGAAAATGTTCTAAAACACCTTCTAGTGGTGAGAGAGGTTGCATATGTCTTCCCTAAGGAGTTACCTAGGATGCCTCCAGAGAGGGAATTGGAATTTACCATAGACCTAAAACTGGGGAATAAACCGACAGAATGAACACCTTAACGGATGTCGACTTTGGATCTATAGGAGTTGAAAATGCAATTGAAGGATTTGTTGGACCTGGGACTTATACGTCCCAGTGTGTCATCGTGGGGTGCGCCTATTATTTTCATACGTAATAAATATGGGTCATGGAGACTCTGCATTGACTACTGTCAATTGAATAAGGAAATGATCAAGAATCAATATCTGCTGCCAAGGATTGATGATCTGTTGATCAGGTGAAGGGTGTGATGGTGTTTTAAAATATCAAATTGAGATTAGGGTATCACCTGTTATGGATCAAAGAGGATGACGTCCCTAATACTACCTTTAAGACTGGGTTCGAACATTATGAGTTTACTGTCTTTCCTTTTGGACTGACGAAATCCTCGGGGGTATTTATGAGTTTGATGAATGGGGTGTTCAGTGAATACTTGAACAAGTTATTCCAAGTATTCATCGACGATATTTCGATTTAATCTCGGACCATGAAGGATAATGACGAGCACTTGCACTTGGTACTATAGTTTCTGCGAGAGAACAAATTTTATGTGAAATTGTCTAAATGCTCATTCTATCAATCAAAGATTCATTACTTAGGGCATGCCTTCTCCGGTGAAGGTATCACCATGGATCCTGCAAAGGTCGAGGCTATTATGGAATGGGTTGCGCCGATGAATTTCCCCTAAGTGCGTAGCTTCATGGGTTTAGTAGGATACTATTGATGGTTCATCGAGGGATTTTTGAAGATAGAAAATTCGATTACAGAATTGCAGAAGAAGAACAAGAAGTTTTTTGGGCCAAGAAATGCACAAAATATTTTCATAGGCTCATGGAGTTGTTGAAAACAACATAGTTACTAAAGGTCACTGAAATGGACACGGACTTCTTGGTATGCACTGACACATTCAAGGAAGGCTTAGGCAGGGTCTTGATGCAAGACGACTAGTGATCACTTACACATCAAGAAAGTTGAGACGATAGGAGGAAAACTGTGCAATGCAAAATTTGGATTTATTAGCCATTTTTTATTCCTTGATAATTTGGAGGCATTACTAGATTGGAAGGAAATTCAAACTAAGAATAGACCACTGTGGACTACAATACATCATTACGCAAAGCGACCTGAATGCACAACAATGACGTTGGTTGGAATTTCTTAGAGAGTATGATTTAGAGATTACTTACATAAAGGGAACAACGAACAGAGTGGGGACGTGTTGAGTCGGATACCACGCTTCTTTTATGTGATTCCTCTTCATACGAATCTACGTGAAAAAATTATATCTTTACAGCGCGACGATGACTGGTACAAAGAGGACAAGTATTTTATTAGTGAAAACACAATGATGGTACCAATATTTGAAGGATTTGCACTTGATGACGACGAATTATTGTGATTTAAAAAATTGAATTACGTACCACTGAACAACGAGTTGAGGAGTTTGATCCTAAACGAGGCATAGAGAGCAATGTTAATGGCTCACGCGGTAGTCACGTAGATGAGGGAAGACCTTAAACCCTTATTCTTATGGAAAGGGATGAAGGCACGCATAGTCAACTACGTGAAAAACTGTCTAGAATGTAAGTAGGTGAAGGATGAAAATAGACATCCAACAGGATTAATACAGCCACATGCTATTCCAGAATTGAAAGGGGAGGTCATTTCAATGGATTTCACTGTTGGACTTCCACAGACAACAAGGAGTCAATACTCTATTTTTGTGGTAGTTGACACTCTGACGAAGAGTGCTCATTTTATTCCAATGCATATGACGTATCAGACACCTAACATAGCTAGATTTTTCATTAGAGATATTGTTAGGTTGCATGGCGTGCCTAAGAGGATTATATATGATCGAGGATCGGTGTTTACTAGAATATTTTGGACTAGTTTCCAAGAGACCTTGGGAACCCAACATAACTTTAGTATTGCATATCACCAGGAGACAGATAGGCAGACCAAAAGAACAAACCAAATATTTGAGGACATGTTGCACATGTATGTGATGGACCAACAAAAGAGTTGAAAGAGATTATTTGTACTAGTAGAATTTGCGATAATGAAAATTATCAAAGAACAATTAAGACGACACCTTTCAAGTTTCTTTACGGGTGACCATGTCAAATGCATTCAGTTGCAATCGACTTGAGGATGGGGTCCTGGTGGTACCGAAAGAGATCCAAGAAATGGAATATCAAATGCAAACTATAATACAAAGGATCAAAGAAGAGTAGGATCGACAAAAGAGTTATGCCTATGTGCATCATGTCGACTGTAGCTACGATGTGGCAATCGATTATTCTTGTGGGTGAAACCACATAAGAGTTTCATCAAGTTTGGAAAAGGTGCTAAACTATCTTCTAGGTTCATGGGATCCTACGAGATTGTGGAAAAGAGAGGGTAGTGGCCTATTGAGTAGCCTTACCAGATTCTTTGAGGTGTATGCACGATGCTTTTCATGTATCTATTTGAGACATTATATAAATGACCCTACAGATGTTATTGACACGTGTTCCTTGTAGGTGTCAGATAAGGGTGCATTCATGATAGCATTGATCCATATTCTACAACAACGCATTTGAAATCTATGACGTGAAACAATAGATCAGGTCAAGGTCTAGTGGGACAACTATAGTCCACACTCGACGAACTGGGAGGACGCATATGATATGGTCTAGCAGTTTCCATTTTTATTTGATAGATATACTTATGATACTGTGATACACTTTATTTCATCATTTATATACTGTGAAACTTCGGGACAAAGTTTAATCCAAGAGGGGGGTGTATGTAACATCCCTCTCTTGTGCACACTGAACGAACTTATCCTTCAGCACACTCTCTTGCAAGTTATCTAGATTACTATACTATCGGTTGTTTGATTATTAGTATGAGACTTTATGGATTGACGATATGTTGTTTTGTTGTATTCAAATAAACATGTGTTATTGAATGGGTTCTCCTGAGTGTGTAGGACTTTGGACATTGAGGATGCAGAGCCATCGATGAAACCCCTTGGAATCTGGATTGATTCAGGGACAAGACTGTTGGGTTTGAATGTTATTTATGTGACACATGTACATATGATTAGATGCTATGATGATTGATTATTGTTGTTGACATGATTCATTAATGGATGCAGGTTGACGATAGATTTCCGACGAGACTTGCATGTGGAGTATAGGGGTCATGCAGGACAACCAAAGACTTGAGGGAGAGGTGTGGAAAACAAACCTGCCACATCCTACTAGCACTCCCACCATGGCCCAAACTGTAGGTTAACGAATACCAAGTTTGAGAAGACCCATGATGTCCTGAGGGAAGATGATGACAGCCACTCACGATGATTCTAAAGGATGTGCAATAAGGCAGGGGCCTTATTCCTGAGAGGCCCTTAGTCTCCCACAAGATCGCCTGGCGAAGTATTGAATCTAGGGGTTCTTGATGTTTACCAAATCATTCAAGAGGCGAGTGGAACCCTTGGAGCATGTAGTGCGTCCTGAAGGACATGTCGCACAAGGGAAATGGAAAGAGGCGAGTGACACCCTTGGAGCACCTAGTGCATCCTGAAGGGTGCGTCGTGGAATGAAAATGGAAATAGGCGAGTGGCATGCTTGGACTACCTAGTGAATTCTAAAGGGCGCGTCATGATTTTAATTGTTAAGTTCATAAACCTAGTCTGTTCTAAAATGAATGATGTGATAAGTAAGAATTAAAAAAAAAATTCCCTATTGAAAATGTTGCCGAGCCTAGAGAAATTAAAACATAGGTCTAAGTAGAACATGTGGTCAAAATTTAATAATAAATAAACATGTAATAAGAAGGGGGTAAGAAATTCAAATTAATTAATTTAAGTCAAATTATCTTGAAGAATTAAAATTTTAAAAAGGGAAATGGTTGTTTCGTCTACACTTGCTAAATTTGATTTTTAGTTAAAAAGGAAAAAGAGGGAAACTTAAAAGAAATAGGAAACTTAAGGAAAAAGGGGAAACCTAAGAAGGGGGGGGGAGGTAAAGAAAAAACTGAATGACTAACTTAGTAAAGAATATTTCCATTGGAACTTTCTAATTATGAACTCAACAAGGAATTAAGTAAGGCGTGAGTCATTGAAGAAGTGTAAGGGATTTTTGGGACACCTAGGATCATTTTTAGGAATGATTTTAGGTGGGTGTGAGAAATGGGAATAATTAATTAATTAATAAAATTAATTTTCTAGTGCAACTAGGGGATCGGGAGACATGTGTATGGGGGAGGTTTTTCCTAATTAAACTGAATGAAAATTAGATTTAATGAGAAACTAGGAAACTAATTACTTAAAAACTCTATAAAAAGGATGGAGGAGGAGGAGTATGTATCTCATCTTTGTGCATAACATTACGATGCTGAATTTTTGTTTTGATTGAACTTCTCTTGTGAGAGTTGGGATACCCAACTTGGGTAACGAGAGGTAGCTCGACCTTGCGATGTGAGTTGGGTGCTAGTAGTTCTTTGGTATTGTGTGCATGGCCCCTTTATATATCGGAGGGCTCAAGGGGAAGAAGAGTACCCCTAAGGTTGGCTAGGAGGTACCGGTGAGGTCACATCGATCTGGAAGCAGGAGTTGGATGGAGCATGTGTGGGACAATGAATCAGAGCTTTCACATTAGGATAGGGTACATATGTGTCTACCTTGAATGGTAGGTTAATATTTTCCCCATGCTTTTAGGTTTGTACTTATAATGTGTTAAGAATATGTTTTATTAATTGTTTCATGATCAAGAAGTTATAGTCATCCCAACCTTATGCTCGTTGTTTTTTTATTTGATTTCCCTTGGTTAACCCAAATTCTGATTGCAATGACTTCTCTATGTGGGTTCATTGATTATTATGAAGAGATTATTTTTTTATATTCCATCATTTATTCCTTTAGTCATTAGTTTGTGCCTGAGTAGTCGGCCAGTAGCTGAATCGAATATCGTCACTTTGGTGATTAAAGACCTATAGAACCAAATGCTCTGCTTTTCTGTGCATGGATGATGAGTGAGGGATAAATTATACACATCCATATATTCTTTAATTATCTATGTGTTTTCCCTTCTGATTGATCTCTAATCCTTGTGACCTTTTGATATAGTATCCTTGAATTTTGATTGTTTTGTTATCGAATGATTGGTACTTGTGCCTTCTTGTGCTGAGTATCTATTTGTTTTTGTTTATTATCTCGGTGCTTTATCCCTGCAATTTATTGACATATTACCACGTGCTTGATTGGTATAACCTCTACCATTTTTATTGATAAATCCCAACACTTTTTGGGTATCATCCCTACAATTTTAATGATAAATCCCAGTTCTTGGTTTGGTATTTGATTGTGATTTACATGTGTTGACTGCGGTGTAATTTATTGACTACATTTTCTTGATGTAGTGACTTCTATTGTAAATTATAGGGACTGTGATTTTATATCGAGGCATTTTTATCTTATTGATTGATAGTTGGATATCGAATGTTTTTAACTTGCGGAATTATTTTATTTATTGATAGATATTTTCATTTCATTAGTTAGCAATATGGTTGATTCCTTGATTACAAGACAACTATATAATTAGACAACGATTGGGTTAATCCCTAATGAAAGACAATGATATTAGAATTGAATAGAAATGATAGTGAATTCATTAATCTTGACAACGAAGAAATCAACACTATATTTATACAACAATTATATTTTGTTTACAACTATTATATTCATATATGACAACAATTTTGTTCTATATTCTATTTTTGTATTACTAGACAATGCTTTCTTACTCTTAATAGACAATAAAGTCATGCATTTAAAAGATAGTGAATATATATTACTTTATATTCAAAGGACAATGAATTATAGGGTTTAAAAGACAATGATTTTAATACATTAATACATTGACAATGATTTTGAATATCAAATTAAACTCAATGATCTCATATTTAATTCATGGCCGCATGACAACGATTTGAATATCATATTAAACTCAACAATCTCATATTTAATTCCTTCTTGCATGATAGCGATTTTGAATTTCATATTAACTTAGCGATCTCATATTTAATTCCATTGTTGCAGGACAATGATATATACGGATAGCACTATTGTTAATTCCATTTTAAGGGACAACAACTTCATAGTCAGCGTATCCTTTTCATTATTAGACAGTGATTCCTTCATACATTTAAAATACAACAAGTCATTTATAAGACATCAAGTCATTAAGAGACAACAAATATATTGAGAGGTTAAAGGACAACGATTTAAATGAATTGTCTGTGTGTTTCCTTTTGATATGTCTGCATTTTTAATGGATTTATTAGCAACCTTAAATTACTTTGCAATTTTCCTATTATGGACAACGTTTTACCTAGCTTCACAAAGTGTTTCCCATAATGATATTTGTTAGACATCTATTGTGATAGGAAATGATTTTATAGGTTCATCAATTAATAGACTAGTTAATGTACAATGAATTTTCCAATGGACTCACAACAAATTACTTGTTGTGTTTACGACTATGTAACAACTGCGTTTTGACTGTGTAATTGGTTGGTTGTAATTCTTGCATTCTATGTTGTGTATGACATTGATCTTCATTTTGGTATTAATGATTGACTAATGACGATATCCTTTAGTGAATGGAAAATGATTTCATTCATATTAGATCACAATGTCATGTGTTAAATAGTCATCCATACTGTGTTAGACAATTATTCATCAATCCAACAATGAATTAATGTTGATAGTGATTTATTGATCGATGGTCATAGTCTTAATTATATATATTACACAGAAAATTTAGATAGCAATAATATATTTTATGTTTTATTTACACAATGATATCATACCCTTTTAGATAGAAAATGGATGGTTGATAATGTTTTTATATAGATATAGTAACACGATTTAATAGCCCCTAGGGAAATACTAATTAGAGAGCGATCTTATTTAATAACAACGTTGATATGTCTATATTTTGAAAGGTAGTAATGGATAACATTTTGTTTATAATATGATTTATGGATAGTGTTTGTTTTTTAAACATATTTACCACTGCGAATATTAATGGACCGAAATAATATTATGGGACAACATTACCATTGTTAGAATTAATAGTTCACATTATGGTCACTTTTTGGTCACATTTATGATAATAGTAACATATTTAATAACTCACTCCTTCACACTTAGACATCATGCTTAAATAATAATGGTTTATGGTTGTTGGCAAAGTCGTTTAATATCTTGTGCAATTTAGTTTGAGTGATTTTATCTTGCATCTTGTCTACTTGTTTCTTGGGTGCGTGGGTATGGTCTTCCTGTCAGTTAATTCGACATCCTAGCGCGATTGACTTCTTAGGCTATTGGTCTAGATATTTTATGTTTCACCAGGGTTCTATCAGGGATATATTCTTGTGATGACATGAATCCTAATGAGGGGATCATTGCATGCTCTAACGGACAAATGTGATCGATAAGCTAGCTGGAATCTTGTGCATCCCGATGTGGCCATGTGGGCATTTTGTTTGTTGTAATTGATTTTCGTACTTGGTTTGTAACACCTTAACACATTTGGGTTTGTAGGTCGTAAAGGTTTGTAGATATTGGTCCTCATAGTCATTGTGTCAGGATTGTAGTTCATTTCCTTTAGCTTGTAGGCGTTATCTTGCTTGTGTCGGGTGGGTAGTTGTTTTTATTTGTCTTTGATTTTCACATGTTTTGTCTAGTTGCAGGACATGAAAGTGTGTTGATTCATTGTCGTTTATTTCATTAATGTGTAAGTTGTGTTCGTCGTCAAGTCGTGTTGATTAATTATATTCGTTGATTGTCATTTTTCCTTAAAAAAAAAAAATGTACTTGCCTTGTGTCGCATGTAGTTGTAATGATTGGGGTCATTACATATGGTATCAGACTAGGTTCAACCCTGCTACTTTGGATCGCCATGCTTTCCACTACAGT
Organism: Picea sitchensis; assembly: GCA_010110895.2. Classification (NCBI taxonomy): domain Eukaryota; kingdom Viridiplantae; phylum Streptophyta; class Pinopsida; order Pinales; family Pinaceae; genus Picea; species Picea sitchensis. The sequence goes on along the minus strand of SNQJ01S0035631.1, from coordinate 114,217 downwards.
AAACCCTTGAGTATTAACCTAGATCTATCTAAACATTTTAAAGTGTCCATGTGGTGATCTCGATTAGAGGACGCCACAGAGGTTCGTAGCATGGTGTTGTTGAAGGTGGTGCGATGCCTCCAGAAGTGCACGTGCCCTCAGATTCTAACCCCCAAGGGGAGGAACAAGTCCTTGGGATGAGGATGGTCTGACAAGGTCCTTCTAGATATGGTCAGAGGCCTTGATTCACCATATGCGTTGAGATGAGGCCAAGGTGCCTATACCCGTGAGGGTACACAACACACCTAAATAGTACCATTACTATTCACCACAAACTCGAGAAGGTCAATTTTTTCCTGAGTTCTTGGGTGCCCTAGACGATGTCGTCACTGAGGCATGGTTGGAGAACATGGAGAGGTGCCTGTACTTTGTGACTATACCCCCAACACGAAGGTCCGCATGGAAGTATTTCAACTAAAGGGGAATTCTCTTCTATGATAGAAGATGCTCCTGTCGTAATTGAACATGGTTGTCGAAGACGCATCATGGGAATTGTTTGAGGAACAGTTCTAAGAGATGACTAGGGCATATGGATCAGTCAGACCCACTACCATGGTATTTTTGGCAAGGCCCATCAGATTCATGCAGTGGTGAATAAACACCATGAAGAACACCAGTCGGCTTTGCTCGAGACGTTAGATATCGTCGTTGACCAGACCTTTAGTATTTGATAGATCCAAGTGCTACAAAGAGTTTCATTTATGGGGAAGCACTAAAAATAATTAAGGTAAGGAAATCAATCACAATGACTTTAGATTTGTAAAATTGGATTTGTGAGCCAAACAAAAGGTTGGAGGGAAGGCTACATGTTGTAGACTTAACCTAGGAGATTTTTCACTAGGGCCAACCTGTACGTCATGATATTATGATATTATGACTTCCTCGTCGATATGGACTGGCTGGAATCGCCTGAGGTGATACTCGACTGTAAGGAAAAATGTTTAATATTGGTCGATGATGAGGGATAGAGACGCGTGATTTTAGGTTGGAATGAGGGAGTGTACCTGAGGTTCAACTCTTCCTTGCAACTATGGAAGAGCATTTGCAAGGGATGTAAGCTTTATACGATCCTTGCGTCAAACAAGAAGGGAGTAGAGAAAGTTCTAAAACAACTTCTGGTGGTGAGAGAGGCTGCATATTTCTTCACTAAGGGGTTACCTGGGATGCCGCCAGAGAGGGAATTGGAATTTACCATAGACCTAAAGCCAGGGACTAAACCGATAGAATGAACACCTTATCGGATGTCGACTTTGGATCTATAGGAGTTGAAAATGCAACTGAAGGATTTTATGGACCTGGGACTTATACGTCCTAGTGTTTCATCATGGGGTGCACCTATTATTTTCATATGTAATAAAGATGGGTCGTGAAGACTCTGCATTGACTACTGTCAATTAAATAAGGAAACGATCAAGAATCAATATATGTTGCCAAGGATTGATGATCTATTGATCAGGTGAAGGGTGTGACGGTGTTTTAAAAGATCAAACTAAGATTAGGGTATCACCTGTTATGGATCAAAGAGGATGGCGTCCCTAATACTGCCTTTAAGACTGGGTTTGGACATTATGAGTTTATTGTCTTACCTTTTGGACTGACAAACTCCTAGGGGGTATTTCCGAGTTTGATGAATGGGGTGTTCAGTGAATACTTGAACAAGTTATTCCAAGTATTCATTGATGATATTTTGATTTAATCTCAGGTAATGAAGGAGAATGATGAGCACTTGCACTTGGTACTATAGTGTCTGGGAGAGAACAAATTGTATTTGAAATTGTCTAAATGCTCATTTTATCAATCGGAGATTCATTACTTAGGGCATGTCTTCTCCAGTGAAGGTATCACCATGGATCCTGCAAAGGTCGAGGCTATTATGGAATGGGTTGCGTCAACGAATTTTCCCTAAGTGCGTAGCTTCATGGGTTTAGTAGGATGCTATTGATGGTTCATCGAGGGATTTTTGAAGATAGAAAATCTGATTACAGAATTGCAGAAGAAGAACAAGAAGGTTTTTGGGCCAAGAAATGTGCAAAATATTTTCATAGGCTCATGGAGTTGTTGAAAACAACACTGATATTAAAGGTCACTGACATGGAAACAGATTTCCTTGTATGCACTGACATATTCAGGGAAGGCTTAGGCAGGGTCTTGATGCAAGACGACTAGTGATCACTTACACATCGAGAAAGTTGAGACGACAGGAGGAAAACTATGCAATGAACAATTTGGATTTATTAGCCATTTTTTATGCCTTGATAATTTGGAGGCATTACCAGATTGGAAGGAAATTCAAACTAAGAACAGACCACTGTGGACTACAACACATCATTATGCAAAGTGACTTGAATGCACAACAACGACGTTGGATGGAATTTCTTAAAGAGTATGATTTAAAGATAACTTACATAAAGGGAACAATGAACATAGTAGGGATGCATTGAGTCGTATACCATGCTTCTTTTATGTGATTCCTCTTCATACAAATCTACATGAAAGAATTATATATTTACAGTGCGACGATGACTGGTACAAAGAGGTAAAGTATTTTATTGGATAAAACACAATGATGGTACCAAGATTTGAAGGATTTACGTTTGACGACAATGGATTATTGTGATTTAAAAATTGAATTATGTACCACCGAACATTGAGTTGAGGAGTTTGATCCTAAACGAGGCAAAGAAAGAAATGTAGATGGATCATGCGGGAGTCACGGAGATGAGGGAAGACCTTAAACCCTTATAGTTATGAAAAGGAATGAAGGTAGGCATAGTCAACTATGTGAAAAAATGTCTAGAATGTTAGCAGGTGAAGGATGAAAATAGAGATCCAACAGGATTAATATAGCCACATGCTATTCCAGAATCAAAATGGGAGGTCATTTCGATGGATTTCACTGTTGGATTTCCATAGATGACAAGGAGTCAATACTCTATTTTTGTTGTAGTTGACACTCTGACGAAGAGTGCTCATTTTATTCCTATACGTATGACGTATTAGACACCTGACATAGCTATATTTTTCATTAGAGATATTGTGAGGTTGCATGGCATGCCTAAGAGGATAATATATGATTGAGGATCGGTGTTTACTGGAATATTTTGGACTAGTTTCCAAGAGACCTTGGGAACCTGACATAACTTTAGTACTGCATATCAGCAGGAGACAGATGGGCAGACTGAAAGAACAAACCAAATATTTGAGGACATGTTGCACATGTATGTGATGGACCAACATAAGCGTTGAAAGAGATTATTTCTACTGGTATAATTTGCGATAATGAAAATTATCAAAGTACAATTAAGATGGCACCTTTCGAGTTTCTTTTCGGGCGACCATGTCAGATGCATTGAGTTGGGGTCGGCTTGAGGATGGGGTCCTGGTGGGACCGAAAGAGATCCAAGAAATGGAATATCAAATGCAAACTATAATACAAAGGATCAAGGAAGAGTAGGATTGATAGAAGAGTTATGTCGATGTGCATCATGTTGACCGTAGTTACGATCTGGAAATCGAGTATTCTTGTGGGTGAAACAACATAAGAGTTCGATCAAGTTTGGTAAAGGTGATAAACTATATTCTAGGTACATGTGATCCTACGAGATTGTGGAAAAGAGAGGCCAATGGCCTATTGAATAGCCTTACTAGATTCTTTGAGGTGTATGCACGATGTTTTTCATGTATCTATTTGAGACATTATATTAGTGACCCTACACGCGTTCCTTGCAAGTGTCAGATGAGGGTGGATTTACGACAACGTTGATCCATATTCTACACCATCGCATTCGAAATCTATGATGTGAAACAATAGATCAGGTCAAGGTCCAGTGGGACAAGTATAGTTTGCACTTGATGACCTGGGAGGATGCATATGATATGCTCCAACAGTTTCCATTTTTATTTGATAGATATACTTATGATAGTGTGATACACTTTATTTCATCATTTATATGTAGTGAAACTTCGAGACAAAGTTTAATACAAGAGGGGGGTGTATGTAACATCCCTCTCTTGTGCACACTGAGCGAACTTATCCTTCAACACACTTTCTTGCAAGTGATCCATATTACTATACTATGAGTTGTTTGATTATTAGTATGAGACTTTATGGATTGACGATATGTTGTTTTGTTGTATTCAAATAAACATGTGTTATTGAATGGGTTCTCCTGAGTGTGTAGGACTTTGGACATTGAGGATACAAAGGCATCGATGAAACCCCTTGGACTCTGGATTGATTCAGGGATAGGACTATTGGGCTTGAATGTTATTGATGTGACACATATACGTATGATTAGATGTTATGATGATTGATTATTTCTATTTACATGATTCGTTAATGGATGCACGTTGACGATAGATTGGCGAAAAGACTCGCATGTGGAGTATAGGGGTCATGCAGGACAACCAAAGACTTGAGGGAGAGATGTGGACAACAAACCTGCCACATCCTACTAGCACTCTCTCCATGGCTCGAACTGTAAGTTAACAATTACCTATATCGAGAAGACCCACAATGTCATGAGGGAAGCCGACGACAGTGTCTCATGATGATTCTAAGGGACGCACAATAAGGAAGGGGACTTATTCCATAGAGGCCCTTAGTCTCCCACAAGATCGCCTGGCGAAGTATTGAATCCAGGGGTTCTTGAGGTCTACCAAATCATTCAAGAGGCGAGTGGCACCCTTGGAGCATGTAGTGCATCCTGAAGGGAACATCGCACAAGGAAAATGGAAAGAGGCAAGTGACACCCTTGGAGCACCTAGTGCATCCTTAAGGGCATGTCGTGGAAGTAAAATGGAAAGAGGCGAGTGGCACACTTGGAGTACCTAGTGCATTCTGAAGAGCGCGTCATGATTTTAATTGATAAGTTCATAAAACTAGTATGTTCTAAAATTAATGATTTGATAAGTAAGAATTAAAAAAAAAATTCCCTATTGAAAATGTTTCCCAGCCTAGAGAAATTAAAACATAGGTCTAAGTAGAA
>SNQJ01S0035631.1:55025-109180 GCA_010110895.2 Picea sitchensis | reverse complement strand
CTTAGTAAGGAATATTTCCGTTGGAACATTTTAATTATGAACTCAACAAGGAATTAAGTAAGGTGTGAGTCATTTAAGAAGTGTAAGGGAATTTTGGGACACCTAGGATCATTTTTAGGAATGATTTTAGGTGGGTGTGAGAAATGGGAATAATTAATTAATTAATAAAATTAATTTTCTACTGCAACTAGGGGATCGGGAGACATGTGTATGGGGGAGGTTTTTCCTAATTAAAATGAATGAAAATTAGATTTAATGAGAAACTAGGAAACTAATTACTTAAAAACTCTATAAAAAGGATGGAGGAGGAGGAGTATGTATCTCATCTTTGTGCGTAACATTACGATGTTGAATTTTTGTTTTGATTGAACTTCTCTTGTGGGAGTTGGGATACCCAACTTGGGTAACGAGAGGTAGCTCGACCTTGCGATGCGAGCTGGGTGATAGCAGTTCTTTGGTATTGTGTGCATGGCCCCTTTGTGGATCGGAGGGCTCTAGGGGAAAAAGAGTACCCCTAAGCTTGGCTGGGAGGTATCGGTGAGGTCATATCAGTATGCAAGCGGGAGTTGGATGGAGCACGCGCAGGACAATGAATTAGATATTTCGCATTAGGCTAGGGTACATATGTGTCTACCTTGAATGGTAGGTTAATATTTTTCCCATGCTTTCAGGTTTGTACCTCTAATGTGTTAAGAATATGTTTTATTCATTGTTTCATGATCAAGAAGTTATAGTCATCCCAACCTTATGCTCGTTGTTTTTTTATTTGATTTCCCTTGGTTAACCCAAATTCTGATTGCAATGACTTCTGTATGTGGGTTCACTGATTATTATGAAGAGATTGTTTTTTTATATTCCATCCTTTATTCCTTTAGTCATTAGTTTGTGCCTAAGTAGTCGGCCAATAGTTTAATCGACGATCATCACTTCGGTGATTAAAGACCTATAGAACCAAATTCTCTGCTTTTCTATGCATGGATGATGAGTGAGGGATAAATTATACACTTCCATATATTCTTTAATTATCTATGTGTTTTCCCTTGTGATTGATCTCTAATCCTTGTGCCCTTTTGATATAGTATCCTTGCATTTTGATTGTTTTGTTATCGAATGATTGGTACTTGTGCCTTCTTCTGCTGAGTATCTATGTGTTTTTGTTGATTATATCGGTGCTTTATCCCTGCAATTTATTGGCATATTACCCAGTGCTTGATTGGTGTAACCTCTGCCGTTTTTATTGATAAATCCCCACACTTGTTGGGTATCATCCCTGCAATTTTAATGATAAACCCCAGTGCTTGGTTTGGTATTTGACATTGATTTACATGTGTTGACTGTGGTGTAATTTATTGACTACGTTTTCTTGATGTAGTGACTTCTATTATAAATTATAGGGACTGTGATTTTATATCGAGGCATTTTTGTTTTATTGATTGATAGTTGAATATCGAATGTTTTTAATTTGCGAAATTATTTTATTGATTGATAGATATTTTCATTTCATTAGATAGCAATATGGTTGATTCCTTGATTACAAGACAACTATATAATTAGACAACGATTGGGTTAATCCCTAATGAAAGACAACGATATTAGAATTGAATTGAAATGATAGTGAATTCATTAATCTTGACAACGAAGAAATCAACACTATATTTATACAACAATTATATTTTGTTTACAACTATTATATTCGTATATGACAACAATTTTGTTCTATATTCTATTTTTGTATTACTAGACAACGCTTTCTTACTCTTAATAGAGAATAAAGTCATGCATTTAAAAGATAGTGAATATATATTTGATTATATTCAAAGGACATTGAATTATAGGGGTTAAAAGACAACGATTTTAATACATCAATACATTGTCAATGATTTTGAATATCAAATTAAGTTCAATGATCTCATATTTAATTGATGGTCGCATGACAACGATTTGAATATCATATTAAACTCAACAATCTCATATTTAATTCCTTCTTGCATGATAGCGATTTTGAATTTCATATTATCTTAGCGGTCTTATATTTAATTCCATTGTTGCAAGACAATGATATATACAGATAGAACTATTGTTAATTATGTTTTAAGGGACAAAAACTTCATAGTCAGCGTATCCTTTTCATTATTAGACAGTGATTCCTTCGTACATTTAAAGGATCACAAGTCATTTATAAGACATCAAGTCATTAAGAGACAACAAATATATTGAGAGGTTAAAGGACAATGATTTAAATGAATGGTCAGTGTGTTTCCTTCTGATATGTCTGCGTTTTTAATGGCTTTATTAGCGACCTTAAATTAGTATGGAATTTTCCTATTATGGAAAACGTTTCACCCAGCTTCACAAAGTGTTTCCCATAATGATATTTGTTAGACATCTATTGTGATAGGAAATGATTTTATAGGTTCATCAATTAATAGACTAGTTAATGTACAATGAATTTTCCAATGGACTCACAACAAATTAATTGTTGTGTTTGCGACTGTGTAACAACTGTGTTTTGACTGTGTAATTGGTTGGTTGTAATTCTTGCACTCTATGTTGTGTATGAAAATGATCTTCCTTTTGGTATTAATGATTAACTTATGGTGATATAATTTAGTGAATGGACAGTGTTTTCATTCATATTAGACCACAATGTAATGTGTTAAATAGTCAGCCATATTGTGTTAGACAACTATTCATCAATCCAACAATGAATTAATGTTGATAGTGATTTATTGATCGATAGTCATAGTCTTAATTATATATATTACATAGAAATTTTAGATAGCAATAATATATTTTATGTTTTCTTTACACAATGATATCATACTCTTTAAGACAGAAAATGGATGGTTGATAACAGTTTTATATAGATATAGTAACACGATTTAATAGCCCCCAGGAAAATACTAATTATAGAGCGATCTTGTTTAATAACAATGTTGATATTTCTATATTTTGATAGGTAGTAATGGATAACGATTTTTGGTTATGTACTAATGGATAACATTTTGTTTATAATATGATTTATAGATAGCATTTGTTTTTGAAACATATTTACCACCGCGAATATTAATCGACCGAAATAATATTATGGGACAACATTACCATTGATAGAATTAATAGTTCACATTATGGTCACTTTGTGTTCACATTTATGATAATAGTAACATATTTAATAACTCATTTCTTCGCACTTAGACATCATGCTTAACTAATAATGGTTTATGGTTGTTGGCAAAGTCATTTAATATCTTGCGCAATTTAGTTTGAGTGATTTCATCTTACATCTTGTCTACTTGTTTCTACGATGTGTGGGTATGGTCATCTTGTCAGTTAATTTTGTCTCCTAGCACGGTTGATTTCTTAGGTTATTGGTCTAGATATGTTATGCTGCACCAGGGTTACTGTCACACATATCTCCTTGTGATGACATGAATCCTGATGAGGGGATCATTGCGTGCCCTAACAGACAAATGTGATCGATAACTTGGCTGGAATCTTGTGCGTTCTGATGTGGCCCTTTGGGCGTTTTGTTCATTGTAATTGATGTTGGTACTTGGTTTGTAATGCCTTAATGCGTTTGGGTTTTTAGGTCATAAAGGTTTCTAGATATTGGGCCTCACAGTCGTTGTGTCAGGATTGTGGTTGATTTCCTTTAGCTTCTAGGCATTGTCTTGCTTGTGTCGGGTGGGTAGTTTTTTTTATTTGTCTTTGATTTTCACATGGTTCATCTAGTTCTAAGACATGAAAGTGTGTTTATTCATTGTTGTTTATTTCCTTAATCTGTAATTTGTGTTCGTCGTCAAGCCGTGATGATTAATTATTTTCGTTGACTGTCATCTTGCCTTAAAAAAAAAAAATTGCACTTGCCTTGTGTTGCATGTAGTTGTAATGATTGGGGTCATTACATATGTTATCAGAGCAGGTTCAACCCTGCTACTTTGAATCGCCATGATTTACACTACATTAAACCCTTGAGTATTAACCTAGCTCTATCTAATCATTTTAAAGTGTCCATGCGGTGATCTCGATTAGAGGACGCCACAAAGGTTCGTAGCATGGTGTCGTTGAAGGAGGTGCGATGCCTCCAGAAGTGCACGTTCCCTCGGAGTCTAATCCACAAGGGGAGGAACAAGTCCTTGGGATGAGGATGGTCTGACAAGGTCCTTCCAGAGATGGTCAGAGGCCTTGATTCACCATCTGTGTTGAGATGAGGCCAGGGTTCCTGTATCCCTGAGGGTCCACAACATGCCCAACTAGTACCATTACTATTCACCATGAAGTCGATAAGGTCAGTTTTTTCCTGAGTTCTTGGGTGCCCAAAACGATGTCGTCACCGAGGCATGGTTGGATAATATGGAGAGGTGCCTGCACTTTGTGACTATACCCCCAACATGAAGGTCTACATGGAAGTATTTCAACTAAAGGGGAATTCTCTTATATGATGGAGGATGCTCCTATTGTAATTGAACATGGACGTCGAAGACGTGTCATGGGAATTGTTTGAGGAACAATTCTAGGAGAGGACTAGAGCATATGGATCAGTTGGACCCACTGCCATAGGATTTTTGGCAAGGCCCATCGGATTCATGCAGCGGTGAATAAATGCCATGAAGAACACCAGTCGACTTTGCTCAAGACGTCACGTACCGTCATTGACCATACCTTTAGTATTTGATAGATCCAGGTGCTACAAAGAGTTTCATTTATGGGGAAGCACCAAAAATAATTAAGGTAAGGAAGTCAATCAGGATGAATTTAGATTTGTAGAAATGGATTTGTGAGCCAAACAAAAGGTTGGAGGGAAGGTTAAATGTTGTAGCCTTAACCTGGGAGAGTTTTCACTAGGGCTGACCTGTACATCATGATCTTATGATATTATGACTTCCTCGCCGATATGGACTGGCTGGAATCACCTGAGGTGATACTCGACTGTAAGGAAAAATGTTTAAGATTGGTCGATGATGAGGGATAGAGACGCATGATTTTAGGTCGGAACGAGGGAGTGTACCTAAGGTTCAACTCTTCATTGTAGCTATGGAAGAGCACTCACAAGCGTTTTAAGTTTTATGTGATCCTTGTGTCAAATGAGAAGGGAGTAAAAAAAATTCTAAAACACCTTCTAGTGGTGAGAGAGGTTGCATATGTCTTCCCTAAGGAGTTACCTAGGATGCCTCCAGAGAGGGAATTGGAATTTACCATAGACCTAAAACCAGGGACTAAACTGATAGAATGAACACCTTATCGGATGTCGACTTTGGATATATGGGAGTGGAAAATGAAGCTGAAGGAGTTGTTGGACCTGGGACTTATACGTCCCAGTGTGTCATCGTGGGGTGTGCCTATTATTTTCATACATAATAAAGATGGGTCGTGGAGACTCTGCATTGACTATTGTCAATTGAATAAGGAAACGATCAAGAATCAATATATGTTGCCAAGGATTGATGATCTATTGATCAGGTGAACAGTGTGATGATGTTTTAAAAGATTAAATTGAGATTAGGGTATCACCTATTATGGATCAAAGAGGACGACGTCCCTAATACTGCCTTTAAGACTAGTTTTGGACATTATGAGTTTACAGTCTTACCTTTTGGACTGACGAACTCCCGGGGGGTATTTATGAGTTTGATGAATGGGGTGTTCAGTGAATACTTGAACAAGTTATTCCAAGTATTCATTGACAATATTTTGATTTAATCTCGGAAAATGAAGGAGAATGACGAGCACTTGTGCTTGGTACTATAGTGTTTCTGAGAGAACAAATTGTATGTGAAATTGTCTAAATGCTCATTTCATCAATCGAAGATTCCTTACTTAGGGCATGTCTTCTCCGATGAAGGTATCACCATGGATCCTGCAAAGGTTGAGGCTATTATGGAATGGGTTGCGTCGACGAATTTCCCCTAAGTGCGTAGCTTCATGGGTTTAGTAGGATACTATTGATGGTTCATCGAGGGATTTTCGAAGATAGAAAATCCGATTATGGAATTACAGAAGAAGAACAAGAAGTTTTTTGGGCCAAGAAATGCGCAAAATATTTTCATAGGCTCATGGAGTTGTTGAAAACAACACCGATACTAAAGGTCACTGACATGGACACATATTTATTGGTATGCACTGACACATTCAAGGAAGGCTTAGACAGGGTCTTGATGCAATATGATGAGTGATCACTTACACATTGAGAAAGTTGAGATGACGGGAGGAAAACTGTGCAATGCACAATTTGGATTTATTAGCCATTTTTTATGCCTTGATAATTTGGATGAATTACCAGATTGGAAGGTCAAACTAAGAACAAACCACTGTGGACTACAACACATCATTACGCAAAGCGACTTGAATGCACAACAACGACGTTGGTTGGAATGTCTTAGAGAGTATGATTTAGATATTACTTACATAAAGGGAACAATGAACAGAGTGGGGATGCGTTGAGTCAGATACCACGCTTATTTTATGTGATTCCTCTTCATACAAATATACATGAAAAAATTCTAGCTTTACAGTGCGACGATGACTGGTACAAAAAGGTCAAGTATTTTATCGGACAAAACACAATGATGGTACCAAGATTTGAGGGATTTAAGTTTGACGACGATAGATTATTGTGATTTAAAAAATCGAATTATGTACCACTGAACAACGATTTGAGGAGTTTGATCCTAAACGAGGCTTAGAGAGCAATGTACATGGATCACGCGGGAGTCACAGAGATGAGGGAATACCTTAAAACCTTATTCTTATGGAAATGATTGAAGGCGGGCATAGTCAACTACGTGAAAAAATGTCTAGAATGTTAGCAGGTGAAGGATGAAAATATACATCCAACAGGATTAATACAACCACATGCTATTCTAGAATCAAAATGGGAGTTCATTTCGATGGATTTCACTGTTGGATTTCCACAGATGACAAGGAGTCAATACTCTATTTTTGTGGTAGTTGACAGTCTGACGAAGAGTGCTCATTTTATTCCTGTGCGTATGACGTATCAAACCCCTGACATAGCTAGATTTTTCATTATATATGTTGTGAGGTTGCATGGCATGCCTAAAAGGATTATATATGATCAAGGATTGATGTTTACTAGAATATTTTGGACTAGTTTCCAGGAGACCTTGGGAACCCGATATAACTTTAGTACTGCATATCACCAGGAGACAGATGGGCAGACCGAAAGAACAAACCAAATATTTGAGGACATGGTGCACATGTATGTGATGGACCAACAAAAGTTTTGAAAGAGATTATTTCTACTAGTAGCATTTGTGATAATGAAAATTATCAAAGCACAACTAAGATGGCACCTTTCGAGTTTCCTTACGGGCGAACATGTCAGATGCATTGAGTTGGGATAGACTTGAGGATGGGGTCCTGGTGGGACCAGAAGAGATCCAAGAAATGGAATATCAAATGCAAACTATAATACAAAGGATCAAGGAAGAGTAGGATCGACATGAGATTTATGTCGATGTGCATCATGTCGATCGTTGGTACGATGTGGCAATCAAGTATTCTTGTGGGTGAAACCGCATAAGAGTTTGATCAAGCTTGGAAAAGGTGCTAAACTATCTTCTAGGTTCATGGGATCCTATGAGATTGTGGAAAAGAGAGGCCAATGGCCTATTGAATAGCCTTACCAGATTCTTTGAGGTGTATGCACGATGTTTTTCATGTATCTATTTGAGACATTATATTAGTGACCCTACATGTGTTATTGACATATGTTCCTTGTAGGTGTCATATGAGGCTTCATTCAGGAAAGCGTTGATCTGTATTCTACACCATCGAATTCGAAATATATGACGTGAAACAATAGATCAGGTCAATGTCTAGTGGGACAACTATAGTCTGCTCTCAATGACTTGGGAGGACGTATATGATATGCTCCAACAGTTTCCATTTTTATTTGATAGATATACTTATAATACTGTGATACACTTTATTTCATCATTTATATACTGTGAAACTTCGGGACAAAGTTTAATCCAAGAGAGGGGTGTATGTAAAATCCCTCTCTTGTGCATACTCAACGAACTTATCCTTCAACACACTTTGTTGCAAGTGATCCATATTACTATACTATCGGTTGTTTGATTATTAGTATGAGACTTTATGGATTGACGATATGTTGTTTTGTTGTATTCAAATAAACATGTGTTATTGAATGGGTTCTCTTGAGTGTGTAGGACTTTGGACATTGAGGATGCAAAGGCATCGATGAAACCCCTTGGACTCTGGATGGATTCAGGGATAGGACTGTTGGGTTTGAATGTTATTGATGTGACACATGTACATATGATTAGATGTTATGATGATTGATTATTGTTGTTGACATGATTTGTTAATGGACGTAGGTTGGTGATATATTGCCAACGAGACTCTCATGTGGAGTACAAGGGTCACGCAGGACAACCAAAGACTTGAGGGAGAGGTGTGGACAACAAACTTGCCACATCCTACTAGCACTGCCGCCATGGCCCGAACTATAGGTTAATGATTACCTAGTTCGAGAAGACACATGATGTTGTGAGGGAAGTCAAAGACCGCTGCTCATGATGATTCTAAGGGACGCACAATAAGGAAATGGCCTTATTCCTTAGAGGCCCTTAGTCTCCCACAAGATCTACTGGCAAATTATTGAATCTAGGGGTTCTTGATGTCTACCAAATCATTCAAGAGGCGAGTGGCACCCTTGGAGAATGTAGTGCATCCGTAAGGGCATGTCGCACAAGGAAAATGGAAAGAGGTGAGTGACACCCTTGGAGCACCTAGTGCATCCTGAAGGGCGCATCGTGGAAGGAAAATGGAAAGAGGCGAGTGGCACGCTTGGAGTACCTAGTGCATTCTGAAGGGCGTGTCATGATTTTAATTGATAAGTTCATAAACCTAGTCTGTTCTAAAATGAATGATGTGATAAGTAAGAATTAAAAAAAAAATCCCTATTCAAAATGTTGCCCACCCTAGAGAAATTAAAACCTAGGTATAAGTAGAACATGTGGTCAAAATTTAATAATAAATAAACATGTAACAAGAAGGGGGTAAGAAATTCAAATTAATTTATTTAAGTCAAATTATCTTGAAGAATTAAAATTTAAAAAAACGAGATGGTTGTTTCATTTACACTTGGTAAATTTGATTTTTAGTTAAAAAGGAAGAAAAGAGAACCTTAAAAAAAATAGGAAACTTAAGGAAAAAGGGGAAACCTAAGAAGGGGGGGGGAGGTAAAGAAAAAACTGAATGACTAACTTAGTAAGGAATATTTCCGTTGCAACTTTCTAATTATGAACTCAACAATGAATTGAGTAAGGCGTGAGTCATTTAAGAGGTGTAAGGGAATTTTGGGACACCTAGGATCATTTTTAGGAATGATTTAAGGTGGATGTGAGAAATGGGATTAATTAATTAATTAATTAAATTGATTTTCTAATGAAACTAGGGGATCAAGAGACATGTATATGGGGGAGGTTTTTCCTAATTAAAATTAATGAAAATTAGATTTAATGAGAAACTAGGAAACTAATTACTTAAAAACTCTATAAAAAGGATGGAGGAGGAGGAGTATGTATCTCATCTTTGTGCATAACATTACGATGCTGAATTTTTGTTTTGATTGAACTTCTCTTGTGGGAGTTGGGATACCCAACTTGGGTAACGAGAGGTAGCTCGACCTTGCGATGCGAGCTGGGTGCTAGCATTTCTTTGTTATTGTGTGCATGGCCCCTTTTCATATCGAGGGGCTAAAGGGGAAAAAGAGTACCCCTAGAGTTGGCTAGGAGGTACCAGTGAGGGCACATCGGTCTGCAAGCAGAAGTTGGATGGAGCATGTGTGGGACAATGAATCATATCTTTTGCATTAGGCTATCGTACATATGTGTCTACCTTGAATGGTAGGTTAATATTTTTCCCATGCTTTCAGTTTTGTACCTCTAATGTGTTAAGAATATGTTTTATTCATTATTTTATGATCAATAAGTTATAGTCATCCCAGCCTTATGCTCGTTGTTTTTTGATTTGATTTCCCTTGGTGAACCCAAATTATGATTGCAATGACTTCTCTGTGTGGGTTCATTGATTATTATGAAGAGATTGATTTTTTATATTTCGTCCCTTATTCCTTTAGTCATTAGTTTGTGCCTGAGTAGTTGGCCAGGAGCTGAATCAACGATTGTCACTTCGGTGATTAAAGACCTATAGACCCAAATGCTCCGCTTTTTGGTGCATGGACGATGAGTGAGGGATAAATTATACACATCATATATTCTTTAATTATCGATGTGTTTTCCCTTATGATTGATCTCTAATCCTTGTGCCCTTGTGATATAGTATCCTTGCATTTTGATTGTTTCTTTATCAAATGATTGGTACTTGTGCCTTCTTGTGCTAAGTATCTATGTGTTTTCGTTGATTATCTTTGTGCTTTATCCCTGCAATTTATTGGCATATTACCCAGTGCTTGATTGGTATAACCTCTGCCATTTTTATTGAAGAATCCCAACACTTGTTGGGTATCATCCCTACGATTTTAATGATAAATACCAGTGCTTGGTTTGGTATTTGACTGTGATTTACATGTGTTGACTATGGTGTAATTTATTGACTACATTTTCTTGATGTAGTGACTTCTATTGTAAATTATAGGGACTGTGATTTTATATGGACGCATTTTTATTTTATTGATTGATAGTTGCATATCGAATATTTTTAACTTGCGAAATTATTTTATTGATTCATAGATATTTTCATTTCATTAGTTAGCAATATGGTTGATTCCTTGATTACAAGACAACTGTATAATTAGACAATGATTGGGTTAATTCCTAATGAAAGACAACGATATTAGAATTGAATAGAAATGATAGTGAATTCATTAATCTTGATAATGAAGAAATCAACACTATATTTATACAACAATTATATTTTGTTTACACCTATTATATTCGTATATGCCAACAATTTTGTTCTATATTCTATTTTTGTATTACTAGACAACGCTTTCTTAATCTTAATAGATAGTAAAGTCATGCATTTAAAAGATAGTTAATATATATTTGTTTATATTCAAAGGACAATGAATTATAGGGTTTAAAAGACAACGATTTTAATACATTAATACATTGACAACGATTTTGAATATCAAATTAAACTCAATGATCTCATATTTAATTCATGCCCACATGACAACGATTTGAATATCATATTAAACTCAACAATCTAATATTTGATTCTTTCTTGCATGATAGCGATTTTAAATTTCATACTAACTCAGCGATGTCATATTTAATTCCATTTTTGCAATACAATGATATATACAGATAGCACTATTGTTAATTTTGTTTTAAGGGACAACAACTTCATAGTCATCATATCCTTTTCATTATTAGACATTGATTCCTTCATACATTTAAAAGACAACATATTATTTATAAGACAACAAAACATTAAGAGACATCAAATATTGAGAGGTTAAAGGACAATGATTTAAATGATTGTCTTGCAATTTTCCTTCTAATATGTCCGCGTTTTTAATGTCTTCATTAGCGACCTTAAATTGCTCTATGATTTTTCTATTAGGGGCAACGTTTTACCTAGCTTCACATAGTGTTTAGCATAATTTTCTTTGTTCGACACCTACTTGTGATAGGCAATGACTTTATAGCTTCATCAATTAATAAACTGGTTAATGTATAGTGAATTTATCCAATGGACTCACAATGAATTAATTGTTCCATTTGTGACTATGTAACAGTTGGGTTTTGAATGTGTAATTGGTTGGTTGTAATTCTTGTTTTATATGTTGTGTATGACAACAATATTCCTTTTGGTATTAATGATTGACTGACGACGATATCCTATAGTGAATGGAAAAGAATTTCATTCATATTAGACAACAGTGTCATGTGTTAAATAGTCAGTGATACTGTGTTAGAAAGCTATTCATCAATCTGACAATGAATTAATGTTGATAGAGATTTATTGATTGATAGTCATAGTCTTAGTTATATAAATTACACAATAAATTTAGACAGCAAAAATATATTTTATATTTTCTTTACACAATGATATCATACCCTTTTAGATAGAAAATGGATGGTTGATAGAGATTTTATATAGATACAGTAACACGATTTAATATCCCCGAGGCGAATACTAATTAGACAACGATCTTCTTTAATATATAGGGTTGATATGTCTATGTTTTGATAGGTAGTAATGGATGAATATTTTTGGTTATGTAATAATGGATACCATTTTGTTTCTGATATGATTTATGGATAGCATTTGTTCTTGAAACATATTTACCACCGTGAAATTTAATGGACCGAAATATAATTATGGGACAACATTACCATTGTTAGATTTAATAATACACATTATGGTCACTTTTCGGTCACATTTATGATAATAGTAACATATTTAATAATTCATGTAACATCCCCATCTGGTAGGACTCCTACGATGTACAATTGGTAAAAGCAACCTTAAATTTTTTATTATTATTTTTTTGTGTGTGTAGGAAGGTAATAATGACATTATACTCAACATCACAACACGACGATGACACAACGCATGAAAATCACACAACAACAACATACAAACCTAACATAAAAGCACATCAAGCACCTGGAAGCAATGTATGACATTCAATCGACGAAAAATAAGAATGACTACCTGCCTATCCTACCCTGCAATAGTTAGGACCTCCAGGACACATAAGAAATGCTCAAGCCTAGGTTCCCATCGATTTTGACCATTTAAGGTGTCAGGCATGGCGACTGTTTTGAGGTACAAGGTGGTGTCTACATCCCGCTCGACACAAGCAGACCAAGCCTACTAAGCTAAGGACAATCATCCTGACAACCCAAAATTAATTACATAAGTAACTAGAACCCTTAAAGTGAGCAAAACCAATGACATTGAACATTTACAAAACCACGTACAAACATTAATTAATATTAAACAACAACCATTAATCAAGGCTAAAAGGTCATTATCTATGACTTAAATTGGCATTAATTACAGATCAATTAACCAGTCTAAATTCCATTAGTCAACGAGTTACCCATCGAACTTAACATGAATTACGACTCAAATTTAGCGAGTCTGGTTTACCAATTAGGCGATATCTATAAATCCAACTAACCATAAACTTGAATAACAACATTAGCATTCTTAAAGTGGAATGCTACCTATAGCACTTATGGACAGTTAAACCTCAACATTAGTCTAGATATAATGACTGAACTAACCACACTAGTTGTTTATTATCATTGAGGAGGAAACTACCAACTAATAACATTGTTGTAGCAAATCAACAAGGTAATTACATATATGTTACATAACAATGTATTACAACAGTTAACAAGGAATTTAACATAATGATTAACATAATCAATTAATTGAGCAATAACAGGGTAGTTTGCATGACTATTTTCATAACAAGTGTTATAGCACTAACAAGGTGATTATCATGTTAATTAACATAACAATTAATATAACAGTAGCGAAGCAATTTATATGACGTTTAGCATAACAATTAATAGTGCAAAAACAAGGAAATTTACATAACTGTTTAACCATTTAACTCACTGTGTCATTTAATAAAGAAGTAGGAATATGTTGACCATTCACAGTGCTGGAGAAATTGTTCTGGCATTTAGTAAGGAAATTAATATAGCATTTAAAATTGCAACTAACAAGCCAATTAACTGTAGCAATGGTTTTGGTAAATTCATGGTCATTCTAGAAAGCTCAATTAACATTCTAAATGAAGAAATCATGGGTAAGTATAGCAATCTCTGGCAACATTCTAAAGGAAAAATTGTGAGTAATTACAAAAAGATCTGACAACATTCTAAAGTGAAAATTGTGGGTATTTAAACAGAAATCAAAGTCAACTTTTAAAGGAAATAATTGTGGGCATTAAACAATGGTCTTAGATAGGATTTGAATGGAAAAATGTGAGCATTTAAATAACGATCTCAGAAATGATTTTAATGGTAAAATTATGAGCATTAAACAATGGTCTCAGACATGTTTTGAATGGTAAAATCGCGAGCATTAAACAACGATCTCAGACATGTTTTGAATGGTAAAATTGTGAGCATTAAACAATGGTCTCAGACATGTTTTGAATGGAAAAACATGAGCATTTAAAAAATGATCTCAAACATGTTTTGAATGTAAATTCTTGAGCATTTAACCACAATCTCAACCACATTTTGAATGGAAAAATAGTGGGTAATTAATCAACTATCATAGCCTCAATTTAAAAGGGAAAAACATGTACAGGGACACACCAGAAGGGTAATCATGGCTATTCATAATTAAAATATGCAGAATGATGTGCCCAAAATGCACCAGAAGGAACTCCATGTTGCCAACATCATTTAAAAGGGGAAAACGCTGGAAAAATGCAAACATGGAAATGGAATTTTTTTCTATTGCCAGGATACCAATGCCACGCAGACACAAATACACATTTTTTTTTTTTCATCTCTCGGACACCAATATAAAATGCAGATAGGAAATCAAACGTTCTTCCCATTGCGAGAGTACCAATACAATGCAGACAGGAATACAAAAACGTTTTTCATCTCCTGGACACCAATATAAAATGAAGATAGGAAATCAAACGCTCTTCCCATTGCCAGAGTATCAATACAATGCATATAGGAATAACAAATAAGAACGTTTTTCCATTTCCAGGATACCATTATAAAAATGCAGACGTGAAATCAATTCATTTTTTTTTTCACTGCTAGAATACCCAAAAAAATTGTAGACCGGAAATCAATTCGTGCTTCCAGTTCTATAACCCTAATACGATGCAGACAACAGTAAGAGAATGGAAGGATCCGATGGGATAGGTCATGGAATGATTGATGGGGTTTGTATCATTCAAGGTATAGAGAAAACCAACCAGGACACAAGATAATCTACACGCAGAGATCATTGCCAGATGGCGAAGTCAACAATTAGCCAGGGACACACATCAAGGGTTGTCGGCTAACAAGTTCATCCTTCGCTCATCATCCTCACACAGAAAAGTAGGGCGTTGATATCCATAGGTGTTTTAATGCTAAGGCGACGTCCATAGATCAGGCTCCTAGCCGACTTCTCAGGAAAGGACTAGTGAGCTAGGGATGAAGGCTAAACAACCACGAAGGTCACAATCAACACAACAAGGTGGTCAAGACATGCGTGAAAATGAAGGACATGGGATTCAAAAACCATCGAGCTAGGCTAAGGAAATTTTCAGTCACCAATTTAAAAAAAACATCAATTTACTTTTCCATTAAATAAGTAGAACCAAGCATAAGTCCTATTACATTCTACCATACAAAAATGAAGAGAGTGTATCGTTGCCCGATCGCCTGCTCTAAATGACGTCCTGCGCGCTCCCTGTTACTCCCGCTCGCCGACCGTCGAAACTTCACTGGTACCTCTCAGCTAATGCTAAGGGTAATCTTCTTCCCCCTTATCCCCCCAAGCCACAAAGGGGCCACACACTCACTATCCAAAGATTTCAACTAGCTCCCAGCTCGCCTCGCAAGGTTGAGCTACCACTCCTCATCGAGCTGGGTATCCCAACTCCCACAATTTAAGTCAATCAAGTAGATAATTCTGCAGTGTAACGTTACACAAATAGAAGAAGATCCTTCATCCTTCTCCTTTCTTCATTCTAAAGTGTTTTGAACTTCTTTTCTTTCCTAAAATCTCATTTCATTAAAGTTTAAAACATAAATTCCTAAAAATTCCTCTCCATACAAGTGTCCCCCATCCCTTACATTCCTCCATAATTTGATTTCTTTAATTAATTAATTATCTTTATTTCCCTCAACCACCTAGAGTTACTCCTATAATCACTCCTAGGTGTCCCCGAATTCTCTTACAAGTTTTAATGGCTTTCCCTATTATTAAATTGCTAGTTCAATTTAAATTAGAAAGCTCTTAAATGGTAGATACTTTTTCTAAGTTTGACTTTCCACTTTTTCCCCTATGTTTCCCTTTTTCCCTTTTTATGTTTACCTCTTTTCCTAATTTCCTAATTTTTTAGATTTTCCCTCTTTCCACTTTTTATTTAGAACTCAAAAAGGTAGGTGTGGAAATTAATCGTTTTTCCCTTTTCTCATTTAATTAGTATTTTAAAATTAACAAAATAATAAAACCATTAATTCCCCTTTTTCTTTTAAATTTTATTCCAACAATTTATTTATTTATTTTTAATGAATAAATTAAATTTCTTATTCCCTTCATGTTACAAGATTTAACGAAGGTCATAATTATTACTTATGTGGTTTTTATTTTTATTATTATTATTGTTAGTTTTTTTTACAGAGAGATAAAATTTTACCACTAGCATAGTTTAGACTTAAACCTTAAATTTTCGTACAGGGTGACATTTAATTAGGGAATTTGTTTTAAAAATTTCTTAACACATTATTCATCCTAAGGACATCTAGGTTCATTCCTCTATCATCAACAACGTGATCTACCTTTCAGGACGCACTAGGTGCTCCAAGGGTGCCACTCACCTTAATATGTTTCCCTTGCATGGCATGCCCTTCAAGAAGAACTACATGCTCCAAGGGTGCCACTCGCCTCTTGAATGACTTGGTAGACATCAATAACCCCTAGAGTCAATACTCCACCAGGTGAACTTGTGGGAGACTAAGGAACTCTAAGGAATAAATCCCTCGCTTTATTGAGCGCCCCTTAGAATCATCATGAGTCCTCTCGAACTTGGTAGACGTTAACCTACAGTTCGAGCCATGGCCGGAGTGCTAATAGGTTGTGGCAGGGTTGTTGTCCACACCTCTCCCTCAACATCTCTGGTAGTCCTGCATGACCCATTTACTCCACATGTGAGTCTCGTTGGCAAGCTATCGTCAGCCTACATCATCAACAAATCATGTTAGAACATATCCATATCATATCATCTAATTAGATGCACTAATANATCTTGTACACTCAATAAACTGAGTCAATAGCACCTGTCTATGTCAATGCAGTAAAACAACATGTCATCAACCCATAACGCCTCATAATCAAAATCAAAAATTTTAATAGCATAGTAATCCGGATCACTTGCGAGAAAGTGCCCTCAAAGAATAAGTTCACTCAGTGCACTAGAGAGGGATGTTACATACACCCCCTCTTGGTCTAAACTTCATCCTGAAGTTTCATAGTATAAATGATGAAATAAAGTGTATCACAGTATCATATGTCTATCTATCAAACAAAAATGGAAAATGTTGGTGCATATCATATGCATCCTCCTAGGTCATCGAGTGTGGACTATAATTGTCCCACTGGACCTTGACCTGCTCTATCGTTCGACGTCATAGTTTTCGAATGTGATGATCCAAAATGAGGATCAGCTCAGTCGTGAGCACCCCCTTTTCCATCACCTGCAAGGAACTCATGTCAATAACATGTGTAGGATCACTAATATAATGTCTCAAAACATATACATGAAAAACATTGTGCATGCACCTCAAAGAATCAAGCACGGCTAGTTGATAGGCCATGGAAACCTTTCTCTCCACAATATTGAAAGGTCCCATGAAATGAGGGGATATTTCAGCTCCCTTCCCAAACTTGATCGGAATTTTATGTGGTTTAACCCGCAAGAAGACTCAATCTCCAACCTCGTAACTACGATCGACATGGTGCGCATCATCATAGCTCTTTTGTCGATCATGCGCTTCTTTAATCCTTTGTCTTATTGTTTTCATTTTCTCTTCCATTTATTGGATCTCTTTTGGTCCCACCATGACCCTATCCTCAAGACAATCCCAACTCATAGGTGTCTGACACAGTCGCTCGTAAAGAAAGTCGAAAGCCGCCATCTTAATGGTGCTCTGGTAACTGTTGTTGTAAGCGAAATCCACTAGTCGCAAGAATTCTTCCCAACGCTTTTGTTGGTCTATCACATACATGCACAACATTTCCTCCAAGTTTTGGTTCGTTCATTCGGTATAACCATCAGTCTCTAGGTGATACGCAGTGCTAAAGTTAAGTTGGGTTCCCAAGGACTCTTGGAAACTCATCCAAAATCATCTAGTAAACACCAATCCTCGATCGAATATAATCCTCTTAGGCATGCCATACAGCCTCACAATCTCATGAATGAAAACTCTAGCTATGTCAGGTGTCTAATACGTCATACACACAAGAATAAAGTGACCACTCTTCGTCAGAGTGTTTACTACTACGAAAATCGAGTCATGTCTCCTTGTCGTCAGTGGCAATCCAACGATAAAATCCATCGAAATAACCTCCCATTTTGATTCTGGAATAATGTGTGGTTGTAGTAATCTTGTTGAGTGTCTATGTTAAGCCTTTACCTGTTGACATTCTAGACATCTAGACACATAGTTGACTATGTTGGCCTTCATTCCCTTCTAGAAGAAAAAGGCTTTAAGGTCTACCCTCATCTTCGTGACTCCCGCATGAACCATGCCAACTTCTCTATGAGCCTCGTTCAAGATCAACATCCTCAAATCATCTTTCAGAGGTATGTATATCTGATTTTAAAACATCAATAATCCATCACTATCAAACAAAAATACTTTATATCATGGTACCATCATTTTGTTTTGTCCGATAAAAACCTTGACCTCTTTGTACCAATCATCATTATGCTGTAAAGTTAGAATCTTTTCACGCAGATTCGTCTGAAGAGGCAGCACTGAAAATATGTGTGGTCTTCGACTCAATGCATCCGCCACTTGGTTTACTGTTCCTTTTATGTAAGTAATCTCAAATTCATACTCGCTAAGAAATTCCGACCAAAGTCATTGTCGTGCGTTCAGGTCGCTTTGCGTAAATATGTGTTGTAGTCCACAATGGCCAGTCTTTAGTTCAAATTTTCATCCAACAAGGTAGTGTCTGCAAACCTTCAAGGAATATATGATAGATAACAGCTCCAAATCATGCATCACGTAGTTCTTCTCATGCCTTCTCAGCTTCCTCGAGATGTAAGCGATCACTCATCCATATTGCATCAAGAATCCGCCTAAGCCTTCCTTGGATGCGTCAGTGCATACCAAGAAGTCCATGTCCATATCAAGGACCTTTAGTATAGGTGTTGTTGTCAACAACTCCTTTAGCTTCCGAAATGCTTCCGCACATTTCTCGGTCCAAACAAACTTCTTGTTTTTCTTCTGCAATTTCGTGATTGGATTTGCTATCTTTGAAAACCCCTTGACGAACCATCGATAGTATCCTACTAAACCCATGAAAATACGCACTTCTGAGACATTTGTCGATGCAGGCCATTCCATAATGGCCCTGACCTTCGTTGGATCCACATCGATGCCTTCACCGGAGATGACGTGCCCTAAGTAGTGGATCCTCGATTGATAAAATGAGCATTTGGATAACTTCCCATACAATTTGTGCTCTCGCAGACATTGTAGTACCAAGTGAAAGTGCTCGTCATGCTCCTCCGTCATCCGATATTAAATCAAAATATCATCAATGAATACTGGGATGAACTTTTCCAAGTACTCACAGAACACCCCGTTCATCAAACTCATAAATACCTTTGGGGAATTTGTCAGTCCAAACGGTAAAACAGTAAACTTGTAATGTACAAACCTCCTCTTAAAGGCGGTCTTATGGACATCATCTTCCTTAATACGTAACTGGTGATACCCTGATCGTAAATCAATCTTTGATAACACCATCGCGCCCTTCATTTGAACAAACAGATCATCAATCCTTGGCAATGGATATTGATTCTTGATTGTGTCCTTGTTCAATTGACGACAGTCAATGCAGAGCCTCCACGACTCATCCTTCTTTCGAATGAAAATAATAGGCACCCCACGGTGACACACTTGGACGTATCAATCCCAGGTCCAACAATTCTTTTAGTTGCACTCTTAACTCTTGTAATTCCGGGGTTGACATCCAATAAGGTGTTCTCGCAATCAGCTCAGTTCCCAGTTTTAGGTCTATAGTGAACTCCAATTTCCTGTCCGGTGACATCCCAGGTAACTCCTATGGAAAATACGTACGTAAACTCTATCACCACCAGAAGGTGTTCTAAACCTTTCGTTAATCCATTCTCGTTTAATGCAAGGATCGTATAAAGCTTGCACCCCTTGAGCATGCTCTTCCGTAGCTATAAGGAAGAGATGAACCTTAGGGAAACTCCCTATTTTCGTCCTACAATCACATTTTTGTGTCCCTCGTCATCGACCAAGCTCAACTGTTTTGCCTTACAGTTGAGTATCGCCTCATGCGATTCCAACTAGTCCATAGAAATTACGACATCATAATATCCTAAGATCGTGACATAAAGGTTGGCCCTTGTGACAAACTCTCCCAGGTTAAAGATATAGCCCATAACCTTTCCTCCAAACTTCTGTTTGGCTCCCGCATAAATATATACGAAGCTAAACTTGTCCTGTTCGATTGCCTTTACCTTAATCCTTTTTAGAACTGCACCAGAAATGAAACTCTCAGTAGCACTGAGATATATCAAAATACTAAGGGTCTGGTCAGCGAAGGTACCTATCGTCTTGAGCATAGTCGACTGATGTTCTGCCTGGCGGTTATTCATCATTGCATGAATCTGATGGGCCTTGCTCATATCTCGCACAGTAGTGGGTCCGACTGATCTGTATGCTCTAGTCCTCTCCACTAGGTAGTCACGCTAGTAGTGTGGCTCCCCACACATCCAACACCCCTTCTTTGGCCCAGTAGTCCTGGTACCCAAAGTATAAGATGAGAACCCATCGACTTGGAATCCTCGTCTGTTCTGCTGAACAGACCTAAACTGTTGTTGCTGTGATCGATGTTGTTGTTCATGTTGTGGTCCATGATAAGGTGTCTGCTACTGAGGAATTCATCGTTGAGGTGTAGTGAAAGTGGATCCCATATAGAATCCACGATATCCCGGCATATGTTTGGCTGATGTCTGATGATGTTGTGCTCCATATGACACCTGTCTTGCTGGTCTCACTAGAGTCCTAGTTTGACCCCCAATAACAAGCTCCTCCTCTGCTATGAGGGCCTTCAGGACGACATCATGCAAGGCTTGAGGTATCAAAATCCTGACCTTTGCACGTATGCTACCATTAAGGCCGAACATGAAACTGTTGACCTTAAGTTTCTCAGTGTTAAGGTTGAAAGCGTACCGAAGTAGCTCCATAAAAAGGACCTCGTACTCAGGCACCGTACGACCTCCCTATTTTAAAGCCTTGAACTTGTTGAGCTGACACTCAATGAATTCTTCTAAAAGGTATCACTCTTGGAACCATTCCTCGAACAGTTCCCATGACCCGTATTCAACGACCATGTTCAGCTGCGGTAGGAGCCTCTTCCACCATAGAAGAACACTTCCTTTCAGT
The DNA here is from genome assembly GCA_010110895.2 of Picea sitchensis. Classification (NCBI taxonomy): domain Eukaryota; kingdom Viridiplantae; phylum Streptophyta; class Pinopsida; order Pinales; family Pinaceae; genus Picea; species Picea sitchensis. The sequence continues at coordinate 87,806 of SNQJ01S0035631.1, read as the reverse complement.
TGGAAGACCACTATGTGGACCTTCTTGTTGGAGGTATAATCGCAAAGTGAAAAGTACATCGCCATGTTCTCCAACGATGCCTCGGCAACAATGTCGTCCAGGGCACCAAAGAACTCACGAAATTTGACCTTCTCGAGTTCACGGTGAATGCTACCAGTACTAACTAGAGTGCGCGGCAGAACCTCAGTGAGTATTGTCGCCCTGGCCGCATCTCTGTCCAAATGGTTGATCAGTGCCTCAGAGATGTGCTGAAAATATCTCATCATTCCAACCACATCACCAAATGCTATCTGCTCTTTTTTGACAACCTGCTCGTCTCCATGGGGGTTATATCCCTTAGGCATGGATGCTACTGGAGGCATCGTGCCTCCTCCCCTAGCACCCTGTCATCTGCCTCTACGGCATCCTCTAACCATGATTACCTGCACAAATACAAGTCAAATCAATTATTAACATTATAATCAAATCATATCAACGAAATTCGTAGAGATCCCAAGTCGTGGGTCGAACTCGCTCTGATACCACATGTAACATCCCCATCTGGTACGACTCCTACGATGTACAACCGGTAAAAGCACCCTTAAATCTTTTTTTTTTTTTCTGTGTGTGTAGGAAGCTAATAATGAAATTATACTCAACATCGTAACACGACGACGACACAATGCATGCAACTCATGCAACAACAACATAATGCACATCAAGCACCTGGAAGCAATGTACGACATTCAACTGACAAAAAATAAGAATGACTACCCGTTCGTCCTACCCTGCAATGGTTAGGACCTCCAGGACACATAAGAAACGCTCAAGCCCAGGTTTCCATCAATTTTGACCATTTAAGGTCTCAGGGATGGTGACTATTCTGAGGAACAAGGAGGTATTTACATCCCACCCAACACAAGTAGACCAAGCCTTCTAAGCTAAGGAAAATAATCCTAACAACCCAAAATTAATTACACAAGTAACTAGAACCTTTATAGTGAGAAAAACCAATCACATTGAACATTTACAAAACCACGTACAAACATTAATTAATATTAAACAAAAACCATTAATCAAGGCTAAAAGGTCGTTATCTATGACTTAAATTGGCGTTAATTACAGATCAATTAACCAGTCTAAATGCCATCAGTCAACAAGTTACCCACTGAACTTAACATGAATTACAACTCAAATTTAGTGAGTCTCGTTTACCAATTAGGCGATATCTATAAATCCAACCAACCATAAACTTGAATAACAACATTAACATTCTTAAAGTGGAATGCTACCTATAGCACTTATGAACAATTAAACCTCGACATTAGTCTAGATATAATGACTGAACTAACCACACTAGTTGTTTATAATCATTAAGGAGGAAATTTCCAGCTAATAACATTGTTGTAGCAAATCAACAAGGTAATTACATATCTGTTACATAACAATTTATTATAGCAGTTAGCAAGGCATTTGACATAATGATTAACATAATCAATTAATTGAGAAATAACAAGGTAGTTTGCATGACTATTTTCATAACAAGTATTATAGCACTAATAAGGTGATTATCATGTTAATTAACATAAAAATTAATATAATAGTAGCAAGGAAATTTATATGACGGTTAACATAATGATTAATAGCGCAAAAACAAGGCAATTTACATAGTTGTTCAACCATTTAACTTGCTGCAACATTTAATCAATAAGTTCACGGTGAATGCTACCAGTACTAACTAGAGTGCGTGGTGGAACCTCAGTGAGTATTGTCGCCCTGGCCTCATCTCTGTCCAAATGGTTGATCAGTGCCTCAGAGATGCGCTGAAAATATCTCATCATTCCAACCACATCACCAAATTCTATCTGCTCTTTTTTGACAACCTGATCGTCTCCATGGGGGTTATATCCCTTAGGCATGGATGTTACTGGAGACATCGTGCCTCCTCCCCTAGCACCTTGTCATCCGCCGCTGTGGCATCCTCTAACCATGATTACCTGCACGAATAAAAGTCAAATCAATTAGTAACATTATAATCAAATCATATCAATGAAATTCGTAGAGATCCCAAGTTGCGGGTCGAACTCGCTCTGATACCACATGTAACATCCCCATCTGGTACGACTCCTACAATGTATAACCAGTAAAAGCACCCTTAAATCTTTTTTTTTTTTTGTGTGTGTGTGTAGGAAGCTAATAATGAAATTATACTCAACATCGTAACACGACGACGACACAATGCATGCAATTCATGCAACAACAACATAATGCACATCAAGCACCTGGAAGCAATGTACGACATTCAACCGACAAAAAATAAGAATGACTACCCGCTCGTCCTACCCTGCAATGGTTAGGACCTCCAGGACACATAAGAAACGCTCAAGCCCAGGTTTCCATCAATTTTGACCATTTAAGGTCTCAGGGATGGTGACTGTTCTGAGGAACAAGGAGGTGTCTACATCCCACCCAACACAAGTAGACCAAGCCTTCTAAGCTAAGGAAAATCATCCAAAATTAATTACACAAGTAACTAGAACCTTTATAGTGAACAAAACCAATCACATTGAACATTTACAAAACCACATACAAACATTAATTAATATTAAACAAAAACCATTAATCAAGGCTAAAAGTTCATTATCTATGACTTAAATTGGAGTTAATTACAGATCAATTAACCAGTCTAAATTCCACCAGTCAACAAGTTACCCACTGAACTTAACATGAATTACAACTCAAATTTAGTGAGTCTCATTTACCAATTAGGCGATATCTATAAATCCAACCAACCATAAACTTGAATAACAACATTAACATTCTTAAAGTGGAATGCTACCTATAGCACTTATGAACAATTAAACCTCAACATTAGTCTAGATATAATGATTGAACTAACCACACTAGTTGTTTATGATCATTGAGGAAATTTCCAGCTAATAACATTGTTGTAGCAAATCAACAAGGTAATTACATATCTGTTACATAACAATTTATTATAGCAGTTAACAAGGCATTTGACATAATGATTAACATAATCAATTAATTGAGAAATAACAAGGTAGTTTGCATGAATATTTTCATAACAAGTATTATAGCACTAATAAGGTGATTATCATGTTAATTAACATAAAAATTAATATAACAGTAGAAAGGAAATTTATATGACGGTTAACATAATGATTAATAGCGCAAAAACAAGGCAATTTACATAGTTGTTCAACCATTTAACTTGCTGTGACATTTAATCAATAAGTAGGAATCTGCTGAGCATTCACAATGCTATAGCAATTGTTCTAGCATTTACTAAGGAAATTAATATAGAATTTAACATTGAAATTAACAAGCCAACTAAGTGTAGCAACGGTTCTGGTAAATTCGTGGTCATTCCAGCAAGCTCGGTCAACATTCTAAAGGCAAAAATCATGCATCATTACCACAAGCTGTAGCAACATTCTAAAAGAAAAATCGTGGGTAATTACAACAAGTTCCAGGAAAATTCTAAAGGAAAAATCGTGGGTATTTAAACAACAATCAAATTCAACTTTTAAAGGCAATAATCGTGGGCATTAAACAATGGTCTCAGACAGGTTTTGAATAGAAAAATGTGAGCATTTAAACAACGATCTGAGACATGTTTTGAATCGTAAAATCGTGAGAATTAAACAATGGTCTCAGACATGTTTTGAATGGTAAAATCATGAGCATTAAGCAATGATCTCATACATGTTTTGAATGGTAAAATCATGAGCATTAAACAATGGTCTGAGACATGTTTTGAATGGCAAAACATGAGCATTTAAACAATGATCTCAAACATGTTTTGAATGGAAATTCCTGACCATTTAACAAAAATCTCAGCCACGTTTTGAATGGAAAAATCATGGGTAATTAATCAACTATCACAATCTCATTTTAAAAGGGAAAAACAAGCATAGGGACTCACCAGAAGGGAATTCATGGCTATCCGTAATTAAAATATGCAGAATGATGTGCCCAAAACACACCAGAAGGAACTCCATGTTGCCATCATTTAAAAGGGGAAAATGCTGGGAAAATGAAAACATGGAAATGAATTTGTTTTCCATTTCTAGGATACCAATGCCACGCAGACAAGAATACAAACAAAATGTTTTTCATCTCCCAGACACCAATATAAAATGCATATAGGAAATCAAACGTTCTTCCCATTTCCAGAGTACCAATACAATGCAGACAGGAATACAAAAACATTTTTCATCTCCCAGACACTAATATAAAATGCAGATAGGAAATCAAACATTCTTCCCATTGCCAGAGTACCAATACAATGCAGACATGAATACAATAATGTTTTTCATCTCCTGGACACCAATATAAAATGCAGATAGGAAATCAAGCATTCTTCCCATTTCCAGAGTACAAATACAATGCAGACAGGAATAACAAATAAGAACGTTTTTCCATTTCCAGGATACCATTATAAAAATGCAAACCTTAAATCAATTCATTTTTTTTTCATTGCCAGAATACCCCTAAATTTGCAGAACAAAAATCAATTTGTGCTTGCAATGCTATAACCCCAATACAACGTAGACAATAGTAAGAGAATGAAAGGATCCAATGGGAAAGGTCATGGAATGATTTCTGGGGTTTCTATCAGTCAACGCATAGAGAAAACCAACCAGGACACAAGATAATCCACAGGAAAAGGTTGTTGCCACATGGCAGAATCAACAATCATCCAGGGACAAACATCAAGGGTTGTTGGTTAACAGGTTCGTCCTTCGCTCATCATCCTCGCAAAGAAAACTAGGGCATTGAGATCCATAGGTCTTTTAACACTAAGGCAACGACTGTAGATTAGGCTCACGCCCGACTACTCAGGTGAGGATTGGTGAGATAGGGATGAAGGCTAAACAACCACAAATGTCACAATCAACACAACAAGGTGGTTAAGACATGTGGGAAAACAAAGGCCATGGTAGTCAACAACCATCGAGATAGGATAAGGAAAGTTTCAGTCACCAATTTAAAAAAAAAATCATTTTACTTTTCCATTGAATAAGCCGATCCAAGCATAAGTCCTAATACATTCTACCATACAAAAATGAAGAGAGCGTATCATTGCCTGATTGTACGCTACAAATGAAGTCCTGCGCGCTCCGTGCAACTTCTGCTCACTAACCGTCGAGACTTCACCGGTACCTCCCAGCCAATGCTAGGTGTAATCTTCTTCCCCCTTAGCCCCTCGAGCCCCAAAGGGACCACACACTCACTATCCAGAGATTTCAAATAGCTCCCAGCTCACCTTGCAAGGCCGAGCTACCACACCTCATCGAGATGGGTATACCAACTCCCACAAGTTAAGTTAGTCAAGTAGATATTTTTGTAGCGTAACGTTACACAAAGAGAAGAAGATCCTTGACGCTTCTCCTTCCTTGATTATATAGAGTTTCAAACTTTCTTTATTTCCTAAAATCTCATTTCATTAAAGTTTTAAAAATAAATTCCTAAAAATTCATCTCCGTACAATTGTCCCCCATCCCCTACATTCCTTCATAATTTAATTTCTTTAATTAATTAATTATCTTTATTTCCCTCACCCACCTAGAGTTACTCCAAGAATCACTCCTAGGTGTCCCCAAATTCTCTTATAGGTTTTAATGGCTTTCCCTATTATTAAATTGGTAGTTCAGTTTAAATTATAAAGCTCTTAAATGGTACATACTTTTTCTAAGTTTGACTTTCCTCTTTTTCCCTTATGTTCCCCTTTTTCCTTTTTTATGTTTACCTCTTTTCCTAGTTTCCTATTTTTTTAGATTTTCCCTCTTTCCCCTTTTTCCCCTTTTTAATTAGAACTCAAAAAGGAAAGTGTGGAAATTAACCCGTTTTTTCTTTTCTCATTTAATTAGTATTTTAAAATTATCAAAATAATAAAACCATTAATTCTCCTTTTTCTTTTAAATTTTATTCCAAGATATTTACTTTTCATGAATAAATTAAATTTCTTATTCCCTTCGTGTTACAACATTTAATGAAGGTCATAATTATTATTTATGTGGTTTTTATTTTTATTTTTATTATTGTTATTTATTTTTATAGAGAGATAAATATTTACCACTAGCATAGTTTAGACTTAAACCTTAAATTTTCGTATAGGGTGACATTTAATTAGGGAATTTGTTTTAAAAATTTCTTAACACGTTATTTTTCCTAAGGTCATCTAGGTTCATTTCTCTATCATCAACAATGTGACGTGCCCTTCAAGAAGCACTAGGTGCTCCAAGGATGCCACTCGCCTTAATCTATTTCCCTTGCGCGACGTGACCTTCAGGATGCACTAAGTGCTCCAAGGGTGCCACTCACCTCTTGACTGACTTGGTAGACATAAATAACCCCTGGAGTAAATACTCCACCAGGTGAAATTGTGGGAGACTAAGGGCCTCTAAGGAATAAGGACCTTGCCTTATTACGCACCCCTTAGAATCATCGTGAGCCACTATCAAAGTCTAGCCTCATGACATCGTGGGTCCTCTTGAACTAGGTAAACATTAACCTACAGTTCGAGCCATGACGGGAGTGCTAGTACGTTGTGGCAAGGCTATTGTCCACACCTCTACCTCAACATCTCTGGTAGTCATGCGTGACCCATTTACTTCACATGTGAGTCTGGTCGACAAGTTATCGCCAGCCTGCATCATCAAAAAATCATGTTAGAACATATCCATATCATATCATCTAATTAGATGCACTAATATCACAGTAAAACAACCAAACCCTAATGGTACACTCCCTGACTCGATCTGGAGTCCAAGGGGTTCCATCGATGCCTCTGCATCCTTGAGGTCCAAAATCCTACACAGTCAGTAAACCGAGTCAATAACAGCTATCTATGTCGATGTAGTAAAACAACATGTCATCAACCCATAATGCCTCATAATAAAAAACAAAAGTTTTAATAACATAGTAATCTGGATCACTTGCGAGCAAGTGTCCTCAAAGAATAAGTTTGCTCAGTGCGCCAGAGAAGGATGTTACATACACCTCCTCTTGGTCTAAAATTCATCCGAAAGTTTCACAGTATAAATGTTGAAATAAAGTGTATCACGGTATCATATGTATATCTATCAAACAAAAATGGAAACTGTTGGCGCATATCATATGCATCCTCCCAGGTCGCCGAGTGCAGACTATAATTGTCCCACTGGACCTTGACCTGCTCTATCATTCGACGTCGTAGCTATCGAACGCGATGATCCAAAGTGTAGATCGGCTCAGCCATGAGCACCCCCTCATCCGTCACCTGCAAGGAACTCATGTCAATAACATGTGTAGGATCATTAATATAATGTATCAAAACAGATACATGAAAGACTTTGTGCATGCACCTCAAAGAATCAGGAAAGGCTAGTTGATAGGCCACGAGCCCCTTTCTCTCCACAATCTCGAAAGGTCCCATGAATCGAGGAGAGAGTTTAGATCCCTTCCCAAACTTGATCAAACTTTTATGTAGTTTAACCTGCAAGAAGAATCAATCGCTGACCTCGTAACTATGATCGACACGGTATGCATCGACATAACTCTTATGTCGATCCTGGGATTCTTTAATCCTTTGTTGTATTCTTTTCATTTTCTCTTCCATTTCTTGGATCTCTTATGGTCCCACTAGGACCCTATCCTCAACTCAATCCCATCTCAAAGGCCTCTAACACAATCACCCATAAAGAAACTCGAAAGGCATTATCTTAATGGTTCTTTGGTAACTGTTGTTGTAAGCGAACTCCACTAGTGGCAAGAACTCTTCCCAACAATTTTGTTGGTCCATCACGTACATACGCAACATTTCCTCCAAGATTTGGTTAATTCATTTGGTATGCCCGCCAGTCTCTGGGTGATACGCAGTACCAAAGTTAAGTTGGGTTTCCAAGGCCTCTTGGAAACTCATCCAAAATCGTCTAGTAAACATCGATCCTCGTTCGGATATAATCCTCTTAGGCATGCCATGTAGCCTCACAATCTCACTGATGAAAAATCTAGCTATGTCAGGTGCCTGATACGTCATACACAGAGGAATAAAGTGATAACTCTTCATTAGAGTGTCTACTACTATGAAAATCGAGTCATTTCTCCTTGTCGTCAGTGGAAATCCAACAATAAAATCCATCGAAATAGCCTCCCATTTTGATTCTGGAATAGCCTGTGGTTGTAGTAATCCTGTTGGGTGTTTATGTTCAGCCTTTACCTATTGACATTCTAGACATCTGGCCACATAGTTGACTATGTTGGCCTTCATTCCCTTCCAAAAGAATAAGGGTTTAAGGTCTGCCCTCATCTTCGTGACTCCCGGGTGAACCATGTAAACTTCTTTATGAGCCTTTCTCAGGATCAACATCCTCAAATCATCGCTCAACGGTACGTAGATCCAATTTTTAAGCCTCAATAATCCATCACTATCAAACAAAAATCCTTCAAATATGGTACCATCATTCTGTTTTGTCCGATAAAACCCTCGACCTCTTTGTACCAATCATCATTACACTGTAAAGTTAGAATCTTTTCACGTAGATTCGTCTGAAGAGGCAGCACCGAAAAGATGCATGGTCTCTGACTCAATACATCCGCCACTCGGTTCACCATTCCTTTTATGTAAGTAATCTCAAATTCGTACTCTCTAAGAAATTCTGACCAACGTCGTTGTCGTGCATTCAAATCGCTTTGTGTAAATATGTGATGTAGTCCACAATGGTCAGTCTTTTGTTCAAATTTTCATCCAACAAGGTAGTGTCTCCAAACCTTTAAGGCATATACGATGGCTAACAACTCCAAATCGTGTTTCACGTAGTTCTCCTTATGCCTTCTTAGATTCCTCGATATGTATGCGATCACTCATCTGCATTCCATCAAGACTCTGCCTAAGCCTTCCTTGGATGCGTCAGTACATACGAAGAAGTCCACGTCCATATCAGGGAACATTAGTATTAGTGTTGTTGTCAACAAATCCTTGAGCCTCTAAAATGCTTCCGCGCATTTCTAGGTCTAAACAAACTTCTTCTTTTTCTTCTGCAATTCCATGATCGGATTTACTATCTTCGAAAACCCCTCAACGAACCATCGATAGTATCCTGCTAAACCCATGAAGATACACACTTCTGGGACATTCATCGGCAGAAGCCATTCCATAATGGCCTCGACCTTCACTATATCAACAACGATACCTTCACCGGAGATGACGTTCCCTAAGTAGTGGATCTTCGACTCATAAAATGAGAATTTGGATAACTTCCCATACAATTTGTGCTCTCACAGACACTGTAGTACCAAGCGAAAGTGCTCGTCATGCTTCTCTGTTGTTCGAGAGTAAATCAAAATATCGTCAATGAATACTTGGATGAACTTGTCAAAGTACTCGCGGAACACCCCATTCATCCAACTCATAAATACCCCTGGGGCGTTTGTCAGTGCAAACGGTAAAACAATAAAATCATAATGTCAAAACCTTGTCTTAAAGGCGGGGTTAGGGAGGTCATCTTTCTTAATCTGTAACTAGTGATACCTTGATTACAAATTGATCTTTGAGAACACCTTCGCGCCCTTTGTTTGATCGAACAAATCATCAATCCTTGCCAACGAATATTGATTCTTGATCATGGCCTTGCTCAATTGATGGTATTCAATGCAGAGCCGCCACGACCCATCCTTCTTTCGAATGAAAATAACAGGTGCACTCCACAGTGACACACTTCGACGTATCAGTGCCAGGTCCAACAATCCTTTTAGTTTCATTCTTAACTCTTGTAATTCTAGGGTCGACATCTGATAATGCATTCTCTCTATCAGTTCAATTCTCAGTTTTAGGTCTATAGTGAACTCCAATTCCCTTTATGATGACATCCCAGGTAAATCCTATGGAAATACGTCCGCAAACCCTCTCACCACTGGAAGGTGTTCTAAACCTTCTGTTAATCCCTTATCATTTAATGCAAGGATTGCATAAAGCTTGCACTCCTTACGCATGCTCTTTCGTAGCTGTAAGAAAGATATGAACCTCAGGGAAACTCCCTAGTTCTGTCCTACAATTACATGTCTCTATCGCTCATCATCGAACAAGCTCAACCATTTCTTCTTACAGTTGAGTATCACCTCATGTGATTCCAACTAGTCCATACCAATTACGACATCATAAGATCCTAAGATTGTGACATGTAGGTTGGCCCTTGTGAAAAACTCTCCCAGGTTAAGGATACATCCTGTAACCTTTCCTCCAAACTTTTGTTTGGCTCCCAAATCCATCTCTATGAAGTTAAACTTGTCCTGTTCGACTGCGTTTACCCTAATCCTTTTTAGCGTTGCACTAGAAATGAAACTCTCGGTAGCACCGGGATCTATCAAAATACTAAGGGTATGGTCAATGACGGTACCTGTCGTCTCGAGCAAAGTCAAGTGATGTTCTTCCTGGTGGTTATTCATCGCTGCATGAATCTGATGGGCACTGCCCATGTCTCCCATGGTAGTGGGTCTGGCTGATCCGGATGCTCTAGTCCTCTCCACCGGGCAGTCGCGCTGGTAGTGTGTCTCCCCACACGTCCAACACCCCTTCTTCGGCCCAATAGTCTTGCTACCCGAAGTAGAAGATTACAACCCACCGGCCTGGAATCCTATTCTGTTCTGCTGAATAGGCCTAAACTGTTGTTTCTAAGGTTGACGTTATTGCTAATGTTGTGGTCCCCAATAAGGTGTTCGCTGCTGAGGCATCGGTCACCAAGGTGTAGTGAAAGTGGATCCCCTCTGGAAGCCACGATATCTCGGTGTATGTCTAGCTAGTTTCTGATGCTGCTGTGCTCCAGATGACACCTTCCCTGCTGGTCTTGCTGGAGTCCTGGTCTGACCCCCGTTGATAAGCTGCTCCTCTGGTATGAGGGCCTTTTGGAGGACATCATGCAAGGTTTGAGACATCAAAATCTTGACCTTTGCACGTATGTTGTCGTTAAGGACAAACATGAACCTGTTGACCTTAAGTTTCTCAGTGTTAAGGTGTAAATCATACCGGAGCATCTTCATAAAATGGGCCTCGTACTCAGGCACCGTACGACTTCCCTATCATAAGGCGTTGAACTCATTGAGTCGATGCTCAATGAATTCCTCTGAAAGGTATCGCTCTTGGAACCATTCCTTGAACATTTCCCATGACACGTCTTCGACAACCATGTTCAGTTGTGGTAGGAGCATATTCCACCATAAAAGAGTGCTTGATTTTAGTTGGAAGACCGCCATGTGAACCTTCATGTTGGAGGTATAATCATGAAGTGAAAATCACATTGCCATGTTCTCCAACCATGCCTCATCGGCCGTGCCATCCGGGGCACCAAATAACTCGAGAAATTTGACCTTCTCGAGTTCACGGTGGATGCTACCAGTACCAACTAGAGCGCATGACAGAACCTCAGTGGGTGTCGGCACCCTGGCCTCATCTTTATCCAAATGGATGATCAGTGCCTCAAACATGCGTAGAAAAGATCTCATCGTTCCAGCCACATCACCAAATGCTATCTGCTCTTGTCCGACAAACTGCTCGTCTACCTAGGGGTTAGATCCCTCATGCATGGATTCTACTAGAAGTGTTGCGCCTCCTCCCCTAGCACCCTGTCATCTGCCCCCATGGAATCCTCTAACCATGATTACCTGCACGAATACAATTCAACTAAATTAGTAACATTATAATCAAATCATATCAACAAAATCCATAGCGATCCAAAGTCACGGGTCGAACTTTCTCTTGTACCACATGTAACATCCCTTTCTGGTACGACTCCTACGATGTACAACTGGTAAAAGCATCCTTGAATATATATATATATTTTTATACTCAACATCGCAACATGACAACGACACAACGCATGCAACTCACGCAACAACAACATAATGACCTAACATAAAAGCACATCAATCACCTGGAAGTAATGTACGGCATTCAACCAATGAAAAATAAGAATGACTACCCACTCGTCCTACCTTGCAATGGTTAGGACCTCCAGGACACATAAGCATCGCTCAAGCCTAGGTTCTGATCGATTTTGACCATTTAAGGTCTCAGTAATGGCAATTTTTCTAAGGAACAAGGATGTGTCTACATCCCACCCGACACAAGCAGACCAAGCCTACCAAGCTAAGGACAATCATCCTAACAACCCAAAATTAATTACACAAGTAACTAAAACCCTTACAGTGAGAAAAATCAATCACATTGAACGTTTACAAAACCACATACAAAAATTAATTAATATTAAAGAACAACCATTAATCAAGGCTAAAAGGTCGTTATCTATGACTTAAATTGACGTTAATTATAGATCAATTAACCAATCTAAATTCCATCAGTCAACGAGTTACCCACAAAACTTAACATGAATTACGACTCAAATTAAGTGAGTCTGGGTTACCAATTAGGCAATATCTATAAATGAAACTAACCATAAACTTGAATAACAACATTAACATTCTTAAAGTGGAATGCTACCTATAGCACTTATGAACAATTAGTTAAACCTCAACATTAGTCTAGATATAATGACTGAACGAAGCACACTAGATGTTTATTATCATTGAGGAGGAAATTGCTAGCTAATAACATTGTTGTAACAAATCAACAAGGTAATTACATATCTGTTACATAACAATTTATTACAACAGTTAACAAGGCATTTAACATAATGATTAACATAATCAATTAATTGAGAAATTACATGGTAGTTTGCATGACTATTTTCATAACAAGTATTATAGCACTAACAAGGCGATTATCATGTTAATTAACATAACAATTAATATAAATGTAGCGAGGCAATTTATAGTGCAAAAACAAGGCAATTTATATGATGGTTAACATAACGATTAATAGCAAAAAAACAAGGCAATTTACATAACTGTTTAACCATTTAACTCGTTGTGACATTTAATCAATAAATAGGAATCTGCTGACCATTCACAGTGTTGTAGCAATTGTTCTGGCATTTAGTAAGGAAATTAATATAGCATTTAACATTGCAATTAACAAGCCAATTAACTGTAGAAATGGTTCTGGTCAATTCATGGTCATTCCAGTAAGCTCAGTCAACATTCTAATGGTAAAAATCATGGGTAATGATAGAAAGCTCTGGAAACATTCTAAAGGAAAAATCTTGGGTAATTACAGCAAGCTCCGACAACATCTTAAAGGAAAAATCGTGGGTATTTAAACAACAATCAAAGTCATCTTTTAAAGGCAATAATTGTGGGCATTAAACAATGGTCTCAGATAGGTTTTGAATGGGAAAACGTGAGCATTTAAACAACACGATCAGATATGTTTTGAATGGTAAAATCATGAGCATTAAACAATGGTCTCATACATGTTTTGAATGGTAAAATCATGAGCATTAAACAATGATCTCAGACATGTTTTGAATGGTAAAATCATGAGCATTAAACAACGGTCTCAGACATGTTTTGAATGGAAAAATGTGAGCATTTAAACAAAGATCTCAGACATGTTTTGAATGGAAATTCATGAGCATTTAACCACAATCTCAACCATGTTTTGAATGGAAAAATCGTGGGAAATTAATCAGCTATCACAGTCTCATTTTAAAAGGGAAAAACATGTACAAGGACACACTAGAAGGGCATTCATGGCTATCCATAATTAAAATATGCAGAATGATGTGGCCAAAATGCACCAGAAGGAACTCCATATTGCCAACATCAATTAAAAAGGAAAAACACTATAAAAATGAAAACATCGAAATAAATTCGTTTTCCATTGCCAGGATACCAATGCCATGTAGACAAGAATACAAAAAAACAATTTTTCATCTCCCAGACACCAATATAAAATGTAGATAGGATATCAAACATTCTTCCCATTGCCATAGTACCAATACAATGCAGAAAGGAATACAAAACCGTTTTTCATTTCCCGGACACCAATATAAAACCCAGATAGGAAATCAAACGTTCTTCCCATTGCTAGAATACCAATACAATGCAAACATGAATACAAAAACGATTTTCATCTCCTGGACAATAATATAAAATGCAGATAATAAATCAAACGTTCTTCCCATTGCCAGAGTACCAATACAATGCAGGCATGAATAACAAATAAGAACATTTTTCCATTTCCAGGATACCATTATAAAAATGCAGACATGAAATCAATTCATTTTTTTTTTCATTGCCAGAATACCCAAAAATTTGCAGACTAGAAATCAATTCATGGTTCCAATGCTATAACATAAATACAATACATACAATAGTAATAGAACACAAGGATCTGATGGAAAAGGTCATGGAATGATTGTCGGGGTTTCTAGCAGTCAAGGCATAGAGAAAACCAACCAGGACACAAGATAATCCACATGCAGAGGTCATTGCCAGATGGCGGAATCAACAATCAGCGAGGGACAAACGTCAAGGGTAGTCAACTAACATGTTCATCCTTCACTCACCATCCTCATATAGAAAAGTAGGGTGTTGAGATCCATAGGCCTTTTAACGCTAAGGCGACGACCGTAGACCAGGCTCCTGGCCAACTTCTCAGGCAAGGACTGGTGAGCTAGGGATGAAGGCTAAACAACCACGAAAGTCATAATCGACACAGTAAGGTGGTCAAGACATGTGGGAAAATGAAGGCCATGGGAGTCAACAACCATCGAGCTAGGCTAAGGAAAGTTTCAGTCACCAATTTTTAAAAGAACATCATTTTACTTTTCCCTTAAATTAGCAGATCCAAGCATAAGTCCTAATATATTCTACCATACAAAAATGAAGAGAGTGTACCGTTGTCTGATCTCCTGCATCGAATGACGTCCCACGTGCTCCATGCAACTCCCACTCGCTGAGTGTCGAGAATTCACCATTACCTCCCAACTAATGCTAGGGGTACTCTTCTTCTCCCTTAGCCCCCCGACCCACAAAGGGGCCACACACTCACTATCCGTAGATTTCAAATAGCTCCCAACTCTCCTCGCAAGGCCGAGCTACCACTCCTCATCGAGCTGGGTATCCCGACTCCCACAAGTTAATTCAGCCAAGTATATATTTCTGTAGTGTAACGTTATGCAAACAAAAGAAGATCCTTCATCCGTCTCCTTGCTTCATTATATAGAGTTTCGAACTTCCTTTCTTTCCTAAAATCCCATTTCATTAAAGTTTTAAAAATAAATTCCTAAAAATTCCTCTCAGTACAAGTGTCCCTTGTCCCCTACATTCCTCCATAATTTAATTTCTTTAATTAATTAATTATCTTTTCCCTGACCCACCTGGAGTTACTCCTAGAATCACTCCTAGGTGTCCCCAAGTTCTCTTACAATTTTTAATGGCTTTCCCTATTATTAAATTGCTAGTTCAGTTTAAATTAAAAAGCTCTTAAAAGGTAGATACTTTTTCTAAGTTTGACTTTTCGTTTTTTCCCTTATGTTCCCCTTTTTCCCTTTTTATGTTTACCTATTTTCCTAGTTTCCTATTTTTTTAGATTTTCCCTCTTTCCCTTTTTTAATTAGAACTCAAAAAGGGAGGTGTGGAAATTAACCATTTTTCCTTTTTCTCATTTAATTAGTATTTTAAAATTATCAAAATAATAAAACCATTAATTCTCCTTTTTCTTTTAAATTTTATTCTAATAGATTTTTTTGATTTTTTTTAATGACTAAATTAAATTTCTTATTCCCTTCGTGTTACAAGATATAAAAAAGGTCATAATTATTATTCATGTGGTTTTTATTTTTATTATTATTATTGTTATTTTTTTTTATAGAGAGATAAAATTTTACCACTAGTATAGTTTAGACTTAAACCTTAAATTTCCGTACAAGGCGACATTTAATTAGGGAATTTGTTTTGAAAACAATTTAACATGTTACGTGGCCTAAGACCATCTAGGTTCGTTCCTCTATCATCAAAAACGATAAGTGCCCTTCCAGACGTACAAGGTGCTCGAAGGATGCCACTCACGTTAATCTGTTTCCCTTGCGTGATGTGCCCTTTAGGACACAGTACGTGCTCCAACGATGCCACTCACCTCTTGACTGACTTGGTAGACATCAATAACCCCTGGAGTCAATAGTCCACCAGGTGAACTTGTGAAACACTAAGGGCCTCTAAGGAATAAGGCCCCCGCCTTATTGCGTGCCCCTTAGAATCATCGTGAGTGACTGTCGCAGTCTGCCCTCACGACATCGTGGGTCCTCTCGAGCGAGGTAAATGTTAAACTATATTTTGAGCCACGACGAGAGTGCTAGTAGGCTGTGGCAGGGCATCTTTCCACACCTGTCCCTCAACATCTCTGCTAGTTGTGCGTGACCTCTTTACTCCACATGTGAGTCTGGTCGACAATTTATCGTCAGCCTGCATCATCAACAAATCATGTCAGAGCATATCCATATCATATCATCTAATCAGATGCACTAATATCACAGTAAAACAATCAAACCCCAATGGTACACTCCCTGACTCGATCTGGAGTCCAAGGGGTTCCATCGATGCCTCTACATCCTTGAGGTCCAAAATCCTGCACACTCAGTAAACCGAGTCAATAACACCTGTCTATATCAATGTCGTAAAACAACATGTCATCAATCAATAACGCCTCATAATCAAAATCAAAAGTTTTAATAGCATAGTAATCTGGATCACTTGCGAGAAAGTGTCCTCAAAGAATAAGTTCACTCAGTGCGCCAGAGTGGGATGTTTCATACACACCCTGTTGGTTTAAACTTCATCTCGAAGTTTCACATTATAAATGCTGAAATAAAGTGTATCACAATATCATATGTCTATCTATCAAACAAAAATGGAAACTGCTGGCGCATATCATATGCATCCTCCCAGGTCGTCGAGTGTGGACTATAATATCCCACTGAAACTTGACCTGCTCTATCGTTCGACCCCATACCTGTCGAACGCGATGATCCAAAATGCAGATTGGCTTAGCCATGAGAACCCCCTCGTCCATCACCTGTAAGTAAATCATGTCAATAACATGTGTAGGATCACTAATATAATGTCTCAAAACAGATAGATGAAAAACATCGTGCATGCGCCTCAAAGAATCAGGCAAGGCTAGTCGATAGGCCACGGGCCCCTTTCTCTCCACAATCTCAAAAGATCCCACAAACGAAGGACAAAGTTTAGCTCCCTTCCCAAACTTGATTGAACTTTTATCCGGTTTAACCCAAAATAAGAGTCGATCATTGACCTCGTAACTACGATCGACACAGTGCACATCGACATAACTCTTCTGTCGATCCTGCGCTTCTTTAATCCTTTGTCTTATTGTTTTCATTTTCTGTTCTATTTCTTGGATAGCTTCTTGTCCCACTAGGATCCTATCCTCAAGATGATCCCAACTCAAAGGCATCCGACATGGTCGCCCGTAAAGAAACTCGAAAGGCACCATCTTAATGATGCTCTCGTAATTGTTGTTGTAAGTGAACTCCACTAGTGGAAATAATTTTTCCGAACACTTTTGTTTGTCCATCACTTATATGCGCAACATGTCCTCCAAGGTTTGGTTCATTCATTTGGTCTTCCCATCAGTCTCCAGGTGATATGAAGTACTAAAGTTAATTTGGGTTCCCAAGGCCTCTTGAAATATCATCCAAAACCATCCAGTAAACACTGATCCTCGATCAGATATAATCCTCTTAGGCACACCATGCAGCCTCACAATCTCATTGATGAAAACTCTAGTTATGTCAAGTGCCTGATATGTCGTACACAGAGGAATAAAGTGAGCACTCTTCGTCAGAGTGTCTACTAATAAAAAAATCGAGTCATGTTCCCTTGCCGTAAGTGGCAATCCAACAATACAATCCATCAAAATAACCTCCCATTTTGATTATGGAATAGCGTGTGGTTGTAGTAATCTTGTTGGGTGTCTATGTTCATCCTTTACCTGTTGACATTCTAGACATCTGGCCACATAGTTGACTATGTCGGGTATTCCCTTCCAGAAGAATAAGGGTTTAAGGGCTTCCCTCATTTTCATGAATCCCGGGTGAGCCATGTAAACTTCTCTATGAGCCTTGCTCAGGATAACATCCTCAAATTGTCATTCAGTGGTACGTAGATATGATTTTTAAACGTCAATAATCCATTGCTATCAAATGAAAATCCTTCAAATCAGGGTACCATCATTGTGTTTTGACAGATAAAACCCTCGACCTCTTCGTACCAGTCATCATTAAACTATAAAGTTCAAATATTTTCATGCAGATTCGTCTGAAGAAGCATCATCGAAAAGATGCATGGTATTCGACTCAATGCATCTGCCACCCGGTTCACTATTCCTTTTATGTAAGTAATCTCAAAGTCGTACTCCCTAAGAAATTCAGACCAATGTCGTTGTCGCCTGCTCAGGTTGCTTTGCTTAAATACATGTTGTAGTCCACAATGGTCAGTCTTTAGTTCAAATTTTCATCCAACAAGGTAGTGTCTTCAAAAATTTAAGGAAATTACGATGGCTAACAACTCCAAATCGTGCATTGCATAGTTCTCCTCATGCCTTCTTAGTTTCCTCGAGATGTAAGCGATCACTCGTTTGTCTTGCATCAAGACTCCGCCTAAGCATTCCTTTGATGCATCAATTCATACCAAGAAGTCATTGTCCATATCAGGGACCTTTAGTATTGGTGTTGTTGTCAACAACTCCTTGAGACTTCGAAATGCTTCTGCGCATTTCTTAGTCCAAACAAACTTCTTGTTTTTCTTCTGCAATTCCGTGATCAGATTTGCTATCTTCAAAAACCCCTCGACGAACCGTCGATAGTATCCTGCTAAACCCATGAATCTACAAACTTTCGGGACATTTGTCAGCGTAGGCCATTCCATAATGGCCTCGACCTTCGTTGGATCCACAACGATACCTTCACCGAAGATGCCATGTCCTAAGTAGTGGATATTCGATTGATAAAATGAGCATTTGGATAACTTCCCATACAATTTGTGCTCTCGCAGACACTATAGTACCAAGTGCAAGTGCTCGTCATGCTCCTCCTTCATCCAAGAGTAAATCAAAATATCATCAATGAATACTTGGACGAACTTGTCCAAGTACTCGGGGAACACCCCGTTCATCAAACTCATAAATACCCCTGGGGAATTTGTCAGCTCCAACAGTAAAACAATAAACTCATAATGTCCAAACCTCGTCTTAAAGGTGGTCTTAGGGACATTATCTTCCTTAATCCGTAACTGGTGATACCCTGATCGCAAATCGATGTTTGAGAACACCGTCGTACCCTTCATTTGATCGAACAGATAATCAATCCTTGGCAATGGATATTGATTCTTGATCATTTCCTTGTTCAATTGATGGTAGTCAATGAAGAGCCTCCATGAACCATCCTTCTTTCGAATGAAAATAAAAAGTGCACCCCACGGTGACAGACTTGGACGTATCAGTCTCAGGTCCAAAAATTCTTTTTGTTGCATTCTTAGCTCTTATAATTCCAGGGTCGACATCCGATAAGGCGTTATCGCTATCGGTCCAGTTCCTGGTTTTAGTTCTATAGTGAACTCCAATTCCATGCCTAGTGACATCCCAAGTAACTCCTTCAGAAATACGTCTGCAAACTTTCTCACGACCGGAAGGTGTTTTAAACCTTCCATTAATCCCTTCTCATTTAATGCAAGGATCACATAAATCTTGAACCCCTTGCGCATGCTCTTCCGTAGCTGTAAGGAAGAGATGAACCTCAGGGACACTCCTTGGTTATGTCCTACAATCACACATCTTTGTCCCTCATCATCGACCAAGATCAACCATTTTGTCTTATAGTTGAGTATCGCCTCATGTGATTCTAACCAGTCCATACCAATTACGACATCATAAGATCCTAAGATCGTGACGTACAGGTTGTCCCTTGTGACAAACTCTCCTAGGTTAAGGATACAACCCATAACCTTTCCTCAAACCTTATGTTTGGCTCCCGAAGCCATCTCTACAAATCTAAACTCATCTTGTTCAACTACCTTTCCCTTAATCTTTTTTAGTGCTGGACCAGAAATGTAACTCTCGGTAGCAGCGGGATCTATCAAAATACTAAGGGTTTGGTTAGCGCCGATACCTGTCATCTCGAGCACAATCGACTAATGATTTTCCTCGTGGTTATTCACCGCTGCATGAATCCAATGGGCCTTTCCCATATCTCCTATGGTAGTGGGTTCAGCTGATCCATATGCTCTAGTGCTCTCCACTGGGAAGTCACATTGATAGTGTGGCTACCCACACATCCAACACCCCTTCTTCCACCCAGTAGTCCTGGTACATGAAGTAGAATATGACGTCCCACCGGCCTACAATCCTAGTTTGTTCTGTTGAACAAGCCTAAACTGTTGCTACTACGGTCGACGTTGTTTTTGATGTTGTGGTCCCTGATAAGGTGTCTGTTGCTGAGGCGTCGATCATCAAGGTGTATTGAAAGTGGATCCCCTCTGGAAGCCACGATATATCGATGTACATATGGGTGGTGTCTGATGTTGCTGTGCTCTAGATGACACCTACCTTGCTGGTCTCGTTGGAGACCTAGTCTAACCCCCATTGATAAGCTCCTCCTCTTCTATGAGGGCCTTCTGGACGACATCATGCAAGATTTGAGGCATCAAAATCCTGACCTTTTTACGTATGTTGTCGTTAAGGCCGAACAAGAACCTGTTGACCTTAAGTTTCTCACTGTTAAGGTGTGGACCATACCGGAGAAAATCCATAAAATGGGGGCTCGTACTGAGGCACCGTACGACCTCCCTATCATAAGGAGTTAAAATCAATGAGTTGAAGCTCAATGAATTCCTCTTAAAGGCATCACTCTCAGAACTATTCCTCATATAGTTCCCATGATACATCTTCAATGACCATGTTTAGCTATGGTAGGAGCGTCTTCCACTATAGAAGAACGCTTCCTTTTAGTTGGAATATGGCCATGCAGACCTTCATGTTGGAGGTATAATCGAGAAGTGAAAAGCACATCACAATGTTCTCCAACCATGCCTTGACGGATACACCGTACAGGGCACCAAAGAACTCGATAAATTTGACCTTTTCGAGCTAACGGTGAATGCTACTAGTATCGACCAGAGCACGCGACGGAACCTCAGTCGGTGCCAGTGCCCTGGCCTCATCTCTATCCAAATGGCATATTAGTGCCTCAGACATGCGTTGAAAAGATCTCATCATTCCGACCACATCACCAACTGCTATAATCTCCTGTCCGACAACCTGCTCATCTCCATGGGGGTTAGATCCCTCAAGCATGGATGCTACTAGAGGTGTCGTGCCTCCTCCCCTAGCACCTCGTCGTCTTCCTCCGTGGCGTCCTATAACCATCATTACCTTCATGAATACAAGTCAACTCAATTAGTAACATTATAATCAAATCATATGAATTAAATCCGTAGTGATCCCAAGTCGCAGGTCGAACCTGCTCTCATACCACATGTAACATCCCCATCTGGTATGACTCATACGATGTAAAATTGGTAAAAGCACCCTTAATTGACCTGTAATTAATGCCAATTTAAGTCATAGANTTTTTTTTTTTTTTTTTGTGTGTGTGTGTGTGTAGGAAGGTAATAATGAAATTATACTCAACATCACAACACGATGACGACACAATGAATGCAACTCACACAACAACAAAATAACGACCTAACATAAAATCACATAAGCACCTGGAAGCAATGGACAACATTCAACCGACAAAAAATAAGAATGAATACCCACTCGTCCTACCCTACAATGGTTAGGACCTCCAAGACACATAAGCAACGCTCAAGCCCACGTTCCCATAAATTTTGACCATTTAAGGTCTCATTGATGGCGACTGTTCTGAGGAACAAGGAGGTGTCTACATACCACCCGACACAATGAGACCAAGCCTACTAAGCTAAGGACAATCATCCTAACAACCCAAAATTAATTACACAAGTAACTAGAACCCTTACAGTGAGCAAAACCAATCACATTGAATGTTTACAAAACCACGGACAAACATTAATTAATATTAAACAACCATTAATCAAGGCTAAAGTTCATTATCTATGACTTAAATTGGCATTAATTACAGGTCAATTAACCATTTTAAATTCCATCAGTCAACGAGTTACCCACCGAACTTAACCTGAATTATGACTCAAATTTAGTGAGTCTAGTTTACCAATTAGACGATACCTATAAATCCAACTAACTGTAAACTTGAATAACAACATTAACATTCTTAAAGTGGAATGCTACCTATAGAACTTATGAACAGTTAAACCTCAACATGAGTCTAGATATAATGACTGAACTAACCACACTAGTTGTTTATTATCATTGAGGAGGAAACTGCCAGCTAATAACATTGTTGTAGTGAATCAACAAGGTAATTACGTATCTGTTACATAACAATTTATTACAGCAGTTAACAAGGCATTTAACATAATGATTAACATAATCAATTAATTGAGCAATAACAGGGTAGTTTGCATGACTATTTTCATAACAAGTATTATAGCACTAACAAGGCGATTATCATGTTAATTAACATAAAAATTAATATAACAATAGCGAGGCAATTTATATGATGGTTAACATAATGATTAATAGCGTAGAAGCAAGGCAATTTATGTAACTGTTTAACCATTTAACTCACTGCAACATTTAATCAATAAGTAGGAATCTGCTGACCATTCACAGTGTTGTAGCAATTGTTCTACCATTTAGTAAGGAAATTAATATACCATTTAACACTGCAATTAACAAGCCAATTAACTGTAGCAATGGTTTTGGTAAATTCATGGTCATTCTAGCAAGCTCAGTCAACATTCTAAAGGAAAAAATCATGGGTAATCACAACAAGCTCTGGCAGCATTCTAAAGGAAATATCTTGGGTAATTACAACAAGCTCCAACAACATTCTAAAGGAAAAATCGTGGGTATTTAAACAACAATCAAAGTCAACTTTTAAAGACAATAATCGTGGGCATTAAACAATGGTCTCAGATAGGTTTTCAATGGCAAAATATGAGCATTTAAACAACAATCTCAGACATGTTTTGAATGGTAAAATTGTGAGCATTAAACAATGGTCTGAGACATGTTTTGAATGGTAAAATCATGAGCATTAAACAACGATCTCAGACATATTTTGAATGGTAAA
Organism: Picea sitchensis; assembly: GCA_010110895.2. NCBI lineage: Eukaryota > Viridiplantae > Streptophyta > Pinopsida > Pinales > Pinaceae > Picea > Picea sitchensis. The sequence goes on along the minus strand of SNQJ01S0035631.1, from coordinate 64,674 downwards.
ATCGACAACATTAAACAATGGTCTCAGACATGTTTTGAATGGAAAAATGTGAGCATTTAAACAATGATCTCATACATGTTTTGAATGGCAATTCGTGAGCATTCAACCACAATCTCAGCCACGTTTTGAATGGAAAAATTGTGGGTAATTAATCAGCTATCACAGCCTCATTTTAGAAGGGAAAAACATGTACAGGGACACACCAGAAGGGAATTCATGGCTATCTGTAATTAAAATATGTAGAATGATGTGCCCAAAATGCACTAGAAGGAAATCCATGTTGCCAACATCATTTAAAAGGGGAAAACACTGGAAAAATGCAGACATGGAAATGAATTCGTTTTCCATTGCCGGGATACCAATGCAACACAGACAGGAATACAAAAAAAATGCTTTTCATCTCCCAGACACCAATATAAAATGAAGATAGAAAATAAAATGTTCTTCCCATTTCCAAAGTACCAATACAATGCAGATAGGAATACAAAAACGTTTTTCATCTCCCGACACCAATCTAAAGTTCAGATAGGAAATCAAACGTTCTTCCCATTGCTAGAGTACCAATACAATGCATACATGAATACAAAAACGGTTTTCATCTCCCAGACACCAATATAAAATGCAAATAGGAAATCAAACGTTCTTCCCATTGCTAGAGTACCAATACAATGCTGGCAGGAATAACAAATAAGAGCGTTTTTTCATTTCCAGGATACCATTATAAAAATGGAGACCTGAAATAAAATCAATTTTTTTTTCATTGCGAATACTGAAAAATATGCAGACCGGAAATCAATTCATGCTTCCAATGCTATAACCCCAATACAGTGCAGACAATACTAAGAGAATGAAAGGATATGATGGGAAAGGCCATGGAATGATTGTCGGGGTTTCTATCAGTCAAGGCATAGAAAAAACCAACCATGACACAAGATAATCCACACGCAGAGGTCATTGCCAGATGGTGGAATCAACAATCAGTCAAGGAAAAACATCAAGGGTAGCTGGATAATAGGTTCATCCTTCACTCATCATCCTCGCACAAAAAAATAGGGCATTGAGATCCATAGGTCTTTTAATGCTAAGGCAACGACCGTAGATCAGGCTCCTGACCAACTACTCAAGTGAGGACTGGTCAGATAGGGATGAAGGCTAAAAAACCATGAAGGTCAGAATAAACACAACAAGGTTGTCAAGACATGCGGGAAAATGAAGGTCATTGGATTCAACAACCATCGCATTAGGCTAAGGAAAGTTTCAGTCACCAATTTAAAAAACAACATCATTTTACTTTTCCATTAAATAAGAAGATCCAAACATAAGTCCTAATACATTCATCCATACAAAAATGAAGAGAGCGTACCATCGCATGATCGCCTGCTCTGAATGACGTCCCGCGCGCTCGCTGCAACTCCCGCTTGCCGACCATCGAGACTTCACTGGTACCTCCCAGCCAATGCTAGGGGTACTCTTCTTCCTCCTTATCCCTGAGAACCGCAAAGGGGCCACACACTCACTATCTAGATATTTTGACTAGCTCCCATCTTGCCTCACAAGGACGAGCTACCAATCCTCACCAAGCTGGGTATCCCAACTCCCACAAGTTAAGTCAGTCGAGTAGATATTTCTGCAGCGTAACATTACACAAACATAAGAAGATCCTTCATCCTTCTCCTTCCTTCATTATATAGAGTTTCAAACTTCCTTTCTTTCCTAAAATCTCATTTCATTAAAGTTTTAAAAATAAATTCCTAAAAGTTCCTCTCAGTACAAGTGTCCCACATCCCCTACATTCCTCCATAATTTAATTTCTTTAATTAATTAATTATCTTTATTTCCCTCACCCACCTAGAATTACTCCTAAAATAACTCCTAGGTGTCCCCATATTCTCTTACAGGGTTTAATGGCTTTCCATATGATTAAATTGCTAGTTCAGTTTAAATTAGAAAGTTCTTAAATGGTAGATACGTTTTCTAAGTTTGACTTTCCGCTTTTTCCCTTATGTTCCCCTTTTTCGCTTTCTATGTTTACCTTTTTTCCTAGTTTCCTAATTTTTTAGATTTTCCCTCTTTCCCCTTTTTAATTAGAACTCAAAAAGGCAAGTGTGGAAATTAACCCTTTTTCCCTTTTCTCATTTAATTAGTATTTTAAAATTATCAAAATAATAAAACCATTAATTCCCCTTTTTCTTTTAAATTTTATTCCAATAGATTTTTATTTATTTTTATTGAATAAATTAAATTTCTTATTCCCTTCATGTTACAAGATTGAACGAAGGTCATAATTATTGTTTATGTGGTTTTTATTTTTATTATTATTATTATTATTATTATTTATAGAGAGATAAAATTTTACCACTAGCATAGTTTAGACTTAAACCTTAAATTTTCGAAGAGGGCGACATTTAATTATGGAATTTGTTTTAAAAATTTCTTAACACATTATTCGTCCTAAGGCCATCTAATTTCATTCCTCTATTATCAACAACGCGGCATGCCCTTCAGGACGCACTAGGTGCTCCAAGGGTGCCACTCGCCTTAATATGTTTCCCTTGCGCGACGTGCCCTTCAAGATGCACTACGCGCTCCAAGGATGCCACTCGCCTCTTGAATGACTTGGTAGACATCAATAACCCCTAGAGTCAATACTTCGCCAGGTGAAATTGTGGGAGACTAAGAGCCTCTAAGGAATAAGGCCCTCACCTTATTCCATGCCCCTTAGAATCATCGTGAGTGATTGTGGCAGTCTTCCCTCATGGCATCGTGGGTCATCTCGAACCAGGTAAACGTTAACCAACAGTTCGAGCCACGGTGGGAGTGCTAGTAGGTTGTTGCAGGGTTGTTGTCCACACCTCTCCCTCAACATCCATGGTAGTCATGCGTGACCCCTTTACTCCACATGTGAGTCTGGTCGAAAAACTATCGTTAGCCTGCGTCATCAAAAAATCATGTCAGAACATATCCATATCATATCATCTAATTGGATTTACTAATATCATAGTAAAACAATCAAACCCCAATGGTACACTCCCTGACTCTATCTGGAGTCCAAGGGGTTCCATCAATGCCTCTGCATCCTTGAGGTCCAAAATCCTACACACTTAGTAAACTGAGTCAATAGCACTTGTCTATGTCAATGAAGTAAAACAACATGTCATCAACCCATAATGCCTCATAATGAAAATCAAAAGTTTTAATAACAGATTAATCCAGATCACTTGCGAGCAAGTGTCCTGAAAGAATAAGTTCCCTCAGTGCACCAGAGCGAGATGTTACAATTCACTCCTTCGCACTTAGACATCATGCTTAACTAATAATGGCTTATGGTTGTTGGCGAATTCGTTTAATATCTTGCACAATTTAATTTGAGTTATATCATCTTGCGTCTTGTCGACGTGTTTCTTGGGTGCGTGGGTATGGTCTTCTTGTCAATTAATTCAGTCTCCTTTCATGTTGGATTTCTTGGGCTATTGGTCTAGATATGTTATTTTGTGTGAAGGTTGTAGTTACACCTACTACCTTTTGATGATATGACTCCTGATGAGGGGATCATTTCACACCCTGAAGGACAAATGCGATCGATAAATTGGTCGGAGTCTTGTGCTTCCGAATGTGGGCATTTTGTTCGTTGTAATTGATGTTGATACTTGGTTTTTAATGCCTTAACACATTTGTTTTTGTGCCATAAAGGTTTCTATGTACTGGTCATCGAGGCCATTGTGTTGGGATTGTAGTTGATGTCCTTTATCTTGTAGGCGTTGTCTTCCTTGTGTCGAGCGAGTAGTTTTTTTATCTGTCTTTCATTTTCGCATGTTTCGTCTAGTTGCAGGATGTGAAAGTGTGTTGAGTGGTTGTTGTATGTTTCCCTAATGTGTAAGTTCTATTCTTCATCAAGTCGTGTTGATTAATTATTGTCGTTGATTGTCGTCTTTCCCTAAAAAAAAATGCATTTGCCTTGCGTCACATGTTGTCGTAACGATTGGATTCGTTACAGGTAGAAATAAACATTAATATTAGTAAATGGGTAAAAGGCCCCCATCCAACCTTAATCAACACCCAAATTTTCCGTAATTACAATCTAAACGTTTATTTTTTGCAAAGTTATTCACAAAAAACAAGCTATATCAAAGTTTTGTAGCTTGCATTTATAAAAAGTATGTCTAACGTTTAAGACTCAACTAATTAGACGTAACTTGTGTAACACATTGTAATAAGTCATAGGATTGTATGACTATGCATAGGATTTTTTTAAGAGCTATACTAAGTTTTTTGTTATAGTCTTCAATATATATTATCATGCTCACACCTTCAATTGTCTATCAAATTAACATGAAACAATTTGTAGTCCCTTTCAACAAGTGAATTAGTTTCGGAAATGGATGTTTCCAACATATCAAAACGAGGAGGTTCTTAAAGTGTTTCTCCCATTTTATAGTCTTTTTAGTTTCTACTTGCATTCCATTTTCTATTAAGTAGTCATTTACACCAATATGGGTTTCTAAAAATTGTGGTTGGTATGGTGATTCTATTCTACCCCCTTTCTTTTTCCTTAACTATTCTCTTCAAACCCTTAATCATTGGGCATCTTCTATAACATAAGGATTATGGTTTTTAAATGAATGGGAAATTGTTACATTTCAATAGTGGCTTGAAAAGAGAACATTTTTTAAACTAATCTTGTTTAACAACCCATACACTCAATTAATGTTTCACTAATTTAACAAAAACAATCTCCCCAATCTCATTATATCTTGATCTTGTGAGACTCTTGGAAATCTATGCATTTAGACAGAATCCACTGAGGCCTTCCTTGAGAATTAAATTAAAAAAACAACTTAGATAACTTAGATAAACTATCTAGGGAAGATATTGTAATAAAACAAATCCTTATCAAGTTCTTTACGTAATGATACTATAGATACTATAGCCAACAAAATCCTTAAGGTCATTACAAAGTGACGTGATATTTTGTTTATAGTTTGTCGAATTGATAAAGGTAATTAAGAAATTAGATTCAAAAATAAATCTATAAATTGAAGTTGTATAAAAATTTTAGTATTATAGAACATATGAATTTGTCATAGTTATTTTTTCAAAATCAAATTTCTTATTACCTTGAGTTATTTTTAATTTCTAATAGTTACTTTGTCAAAATCAAATACATATTATGGTAATTAATTGTAGTTTTTATGAGGTTAGTAGTGAGAATAGATTTTTCTCATCGAACCATGGGATGACCTATGTTATAAGACACTCTCCACCTACGCTTAAGAGACTCTCCATCTAATTTCAACACACAAAACATCAAATCCACTTTAGTCTAATGGGTTAACTCGATCAATTGTTGTCAATGTTCTTGAGGTTTTGGTTACAAAATATCATAGGTTATGCACACTAGTCTATGCTAACCCTTTTACTAGGGATTTCATCATATAAATATATGTATATATTAATTAGTTGAAAGATATACACAACATGTGAGTGGCTAGGAGTTTTTGTAGTACATAAATATATGTCTCTCTTAAATGATGTGTTTTCTATATCAATTTTGGAATTATTTTCACTCTTATTAGTCCCTTTCAAAGGCATAGAAGGACTATAACAATCAATAATTTGTTGACCTCATATTAATATGCCCTTAACTATAAATTTTCACACCATTTTTATTGTTCGTACTATAGAACTAAAACATTATTTTTTATATAATAAAAAAAATGCTATATGTCATCATCTTATTGGAGAATCGATTCAAAGTCTTATTGTCGGCTTTGCTATTCCGAATGTTTTAATTCTTGTTTTAATCCAAGATCAACATGTATATATTTTCTTATGCATTGCTCAAAGGTGGATTAATGCTAGCATTAGTTTGAATGTTTGTCTTATCATTTTCTGTTAGCTAAATTTATCCTAAGTTTCGTTAATTATAAATATGTTTATGTTTGTTGTACTATTGTTATTATTATTATTTATTATTATTAAGTACTTAACATACCTAAACAGGTCTACCACACACATTCTTTCTTAAATGTTTACACAGCGCGAGGCCCTTGGATAGTTCTGACAACCTTAAATGTTTACCTAACATGCCTCATAGCCTTAAAAGTTTAATTAACACGTGTGTTACAATGCATTTTCCTTGGATTTTTGGATATAATCTTGTCTGTAGTGAATTTGTGTTGTTAGACCAGTTCTTGCACTTTGCAGGGTTGAGATGGAATGAGGAATCCATGTATAGTTTATAAAATCCCATGTCCATACTTTATAAAAGTACATATTTAATGTGTATAATTATTTATTTCAATATTTTAAACCTAAAATTTAGTAATATCTAATGTACTTATCCTTTTGATTTCTCGAATTTTATTTTAATATTTTTAAATATAATCATAAACCTAATTATAATATCATTTTAATTTATGTTTACTATATGATTCAATAATACACTTAAAAAATAATATCTATCTTTTATAAAAATTCATGTTTAATGTAAATGTTTATTTATTTTAATATTTTTAAATATAGAATTTAAAAAAGCTTTGTTTTGTTTATTTCAATCTTTTTAAAATAAGGGATTTAACATCCTTTAATAATTTTATGTAATTAAATTATACAATATAAATATTTAATATTAATAATTTAATATTTCGAAATAATGTTTTTAGATAATGTTATATATTTGATAGGGATCACCATGGGTAAACAATCACAATCTTGAGCCCGTTAGTCCTAGAATTTGTCTATCAATTTGTATATCGCGGAACTACAAGTGTTGTTTGGAGGACATGGAACAATAACAATGTAATTTTGAGCCCACTAGCCCGCAATTTTGCTTGTCAATTTGTATATCACGGAACAATAAAAGGTGAATTTTGAGCTTACCAGCCCAAGAACCCGCGATCCAAAAAAATGGCTAAGTATGGAATGAGAAATCCGTACATGCTTTATAAAATCTCATGTCCATACTTAATAAAAGTACATATTTAATATGTGTAATTATTTATTTCAATATTTTAAATTTTAAATTTAGTAATATATAACTTACTTATGCTTTAGATTTCTTGACTTTTATTTTAATATTTTTAAATATAATCATAAACCTAATTATAATTCCATCTTCATTTATGTTTAGTATATGATTCAATAATGCACTTAAAAACTAATATCTATATTTTATAAAAATATATGTTTAATGTAAATGATTATTTACTTTTGTATTTTTTAAAATGGAATTTAAGAAAGTTTTGTTTTGTTTACTTCATTTTTTTTTAAATAAGAGATTTAACATCTTTGAATAATTTTATGTAATTAAATTGTACAATATCAATATCTGACATTGATAATTTAATATTTGGAAATAATGATTTTAGATAATGTTAGATAGTTGATAGGGATCAACATTCATCAACAATCATAATCTTGAGCCGGCCAGCTCGAGAGTCTGCCTATCCATTTATATATCGCGGAACTTTGGGTGCTGTTTGGAAGACACAGAATAATAGAAGGTCTATTTTGAGTCTGCCATCCTGAGATCCCGCGATCCAAAATGTGGCTAAGTATGGAATGGAGAAGTCATACATACTTTATAAAATCCCATGTCCATACGTTATAAAAGTACATATTTAATGAGTATAACTATTTATTTCAATATTCTAAATCTAAAATTTAGTAATATCTAACATACTTATCTTGTAGATTTGTTGTCTTTAATTTTGATATTTTTAAATATAATCATAAAACTGATTATAGTTTCATATTAATTTATGTTTTATATATGATTCAATAATGCACTTAAAACATTTTGATCCCGTCATTCCAGAATTTTGTTTATCAATTTGTATATCGTGGAACTCTGGGTACTTTTTGCAGGACACAAAACAATAGAAGCCCAATTTTGAGCCCGCTAACCCGAGAACCCATGATCCAAAAAGTGGCCAAGTATGGAATGGATAATCTGTACATGCTTTATAAAATATCATGTCCATACTTTATAAAAGTACATATTTAATGTGTATAATTATTTATTTCAATATTTTAAATCTAAAATTTAGTAATATATAACTTACTTATCCTTTAGATTTCTTGACTTTTATTTTAATATTTTTAAATATAATGAGAAACCTAATTATAATTTCATCTTAATTTATGTTTAGTATATGATTCAACCGATGTACTTAAAAATTAATATCTATATTTTATAAAAATACATTTGTAATGTAAATGACTATTTACTTTAGTATTTTTAAATATAGAATTTAAAAAATCTATGTTTTGTTTACTTCAATTTTTATGTAATTAACATTAAACATCCTTCAATAATTTTATGTAATTAAATTTTACAATATCAATATTTAATATTAATAATTTAATATTTGAAATAATATTTTTAGATAATGTTAGATAGTTGATAGGGATCACCAATTGTCAACAATCGCAATTTTAAGCCTGCCAAACCAGGAGTCCACCTGTCAAATCGTCTATCGCAAAACTTTGGGTGTTGTTTGGAGGGAAAAAAACAATAGAAGCTCAGTTTTGAGCCAGAGAACTCATGATCCAAAATGTGGATAAGTATGAAATGAGGAGCGATCCAAAATGTGGCTAAGTATGGAATGAGGAAGTTGTACATACCTTATAAAATCTCATGTCCATGATGATGATTATGATGATTAACGTCGACTAAGATAGAATTGGTCTATCGGACCTTAAGAGGGTTAGTGATTACTTGTGATTCTTTATAATTTTGTTTCTGTGCTCGAAAAGCATTAAGGGAAGCTTTCCAAGATCACCATACTTTTCTTGAGTTAAGCGGTTAGGAAGGTTGGTAGTGTGAATAATATTTTGAAAATGGGATCTAATATGGGTATAGGCTTGACAATCTAAGAGAAATTTGTTTTCATATTCAACATTATTATTTTCACAAAGGTGACACACTCTTTCATCCCATGGCATTTTAGGAATTGACCAATGCCCAGTTTCACTATGGAGCTCGTGAGATTTTTTTCTTATCTTAGCAATGCTTATTTTTTTCTTTACACTTGGAAAAATAGATAGATAATTTTGATCTTCTAGATTAGAGTTGATTACATCTTTATAATACCTTAATTTTATTTTTCCCTCTAACTCTTTATCACACCACATTTTCTCAATAAATTTTGATTTGACATTTTTTTTAATAGTATCTTTATTCTGCAAAATGGTTTCTTCCATGATTCCCCAATAGCTTAGCCAAGACCAGGCATCTTTATGCCATCCTCGCTTGAGTCGATGGTGGTTATGACTTTATTTTAAAGCAATTTTATGTAGCCTCGTGTCTTCCATGTTGTGTAACTTGTTCTTATACATTAGGTATCTAGTCATAGCCATGCTCTCAACGAGGGAGAGGCTCAATAAATATGTACTTTATAAAAGTAAATATTTAATGTGTATAATTATTTATTTCAATATTTTAAATCTAAAATTTAGTAATATATAACTTACTTATCCTTTAGACTTCTTGACTTCTATTTTAATATTTTTAAATATAGTCATAAACCTAATTATAATTTCATCTTAATTTATGTTTAGTATATGATTCAATAATGCACTTAAAAATTAATATCTATATTTTATAAAAATACATGTTTAATATAAATGATTATTTATATTAAACATG